>CAUYRH010096597.1:0-13917 GCA_963574655.1 Perodicticus potto
AGAGAAAGAAAGGTCTTGTCAAAAAATGTGGCTTGGCACCTGTGGCTCAATGGGCTAAGGCACCAGCCACGTACACCTGAGCTGGCGGGTTCGAATCCAGCCCGGGCCTGCCAAACAACAATGACGGCTGCAACCAAAAAATGGCCGGGCGTTGTGGTGGGTGCCTGTAGTCCCAGCTGCTTGGGAGGCAGAGTCAGGAGCCTCGCTTAAGCCCAGGAATTGGAGGTTGCTGTGAGCTGTGATGCCACAGGACTCTATCCAGGGTGACAGCTTGAGGCTCTGTCTCAAAAAAAAAAAAAAAAATGGTGCTGGGAAAACTGAATGTCCACATGAAGAAGAATGAAATTGGACTTATGTCACATCATATACAAAATAAATTTTAAAAGGTTAAAGACTTAAGTGTAAGGCTTGAAATTTTAAAACTACTACGAAAATATAACATAAAAGGGTAATCAGTGGCATTTATTTTCCTTGAAACATTTTGTTTGATCTCTAATAATTTTATTTAAATCTTTTCAAGGAGATGCAAAATTTCTTCAGTGACTGGTCTCTGTGGAAAATCTTCCTGGCTTGTCTCTTAGCCTGTGTGATAACAACAGCAATTGGAGTACTCATAGTTACTCTGACATATAGTGCGAAAAATGGTAATGCCTCTATTATTATCCAATTTCCCCAAAGCCATGAGACACCCTCGTCTACTACTGGAATGCCCTTATCTACAAGTTCTAAATCTACAGTCACCACTGCTGTAATAGATTCTACTACAACATCCACTTCAAATCAGCCTCCTCCAACAAAAACCACTGCTAGCACTTCAACAGAAGCCAAGACGGCCTCAACCAGTAGTTCAAGTAAAACTACTATAGCATCAGCTACCACTTCAATTGAAGCAACAACCACAGTCGCCACTTCACCTCAAACAACTACCACAACAACGGCAGCCACTTCCACTGAATCAACAACCACAGCATCCTCCACTACAGCTTCTGAATCCACAACCACAGCCACCACTTCACCTCAACCAACTACGACAGCAATGGCAGGCACTTCCACTGAAATTACAACCCCAGCAGCAACCACTACAGATTCTCCTGAATCCACAACCACAGCCACCATTTCCCCTCAACCAACTACCTCAATGGCAGGCACTTCCACTGAATTGACAACCACAGCAGCTACCACTACAGGTCCTGCTGAATCCACAACCACAGCCACCACTTCACCTCATCCAACTACCAAAACAACAGCAAGCTCTTCTACTGAAACTACAGCTCCAGTAGCCACCACTACAGCTTCTCTAGAATCCACAACCACAGCTGCCACTTCACCTCAAACAACTACCACAACAACAGCAGGAACTTCCACTGAAACTACAACCCCAGCAGCCACCACTACAGGTGCTACCGAATCCACAACCACAGCCACCACTTCACCTCAACTAACTACCACAACAACAGCAGGGACTTCCACTGAAACTACAACCTCAGAGGACACCACTACACCTTCTCCTGAATCCACAACCACAGCCACCAGTTTACCTCAAACAACTACCACAACAACACGAGGGACTTCCACTGAAACCACAACCACAGTGGCCATGTCTACAGCTTCTCCTGAATCCACAACCATAGCTGCCACTTCACCACAACCAACTACCACCACAATGGTAGACACGTCCACTGAATCGACAGCCATAGCAGCCACCACTACAGGTTCTCCTGAATCTACAACCACAGCCGCCACTTCACCTCAAACAACTACAGCAAAATCTGCAGACACTTCCACTGAAACCACAACAATAGTGGCCACTACTACAGGTTCTCATGAATCCACAACTACAGCCACCCCTTCACATCAAACAACTACGACATTGGCAGCCACTTCTACTGAACCTACAAGCACAGCGGCTACCACTACAGCTTCTCCTGAATCCACAACCACAGCCGCCACTTCACCTCAACCAACTACCACCACAATGGCAGGCACTTCCACTGAATCGACCACCACAGCAGCCACCTCTACAGGTTCCCCTGAATCCACAACCACAACTGACACTTCACCTCAAACAACTACCACACCAACGGCAGCCACTTCTACTGAAACTACAACCATGGCAGCTACCACTACAGCTTCTCCTGAATCCACAACCACAGCCACCACTTTACCTCAAACAACTACCACAACAACATGAGGGACTTCCACTGAAACCACAACCACAGTGGCCATGTCTACAGCTTCTCCTGAATCCACAACCATAGCTGCCACTTCACCTCAACCAACTATAACATCTTCAGGCACTTCTACAGAAACCACAACCACAGTGGCCACTACTACAGGTTCTACTGAATCCACAACCACAGTCACCACTTCACCTCAAACATCTACCACAAAAATGGCAGCCACTTTTCCTGAAACTACAACCACATCAGCTACCACTACAGCTTCTCCTGAATACACAACCATAGCCGCCACTTCACCTCAACCAACTACAACATCTTCAGGCACTTCTACAGAAACCACAGCCACAGTGCCCAGTACTACAGGTTCAACTGAATCCACAACCACAGCCGCCACTTCCCCTCAAACAACGACCACAACAGCAGCCACTTCTACTGAAACTACAACTGCAAGGGCTACCACTACGGCTTCTCCCTGCATCCACAACCACAGCCTCCACTTCACCTCAACCAACTACAGCAAAATCTGCAGGCACTTCCACTGAATTGACCACCACAGCAGCCACCACTACAGGTTCTCCTGAATCCACAACCACAGCTGCCACTTCACCTCAACCAACTACAATATCTTTAGGCACTTCTACAGAAACCACAACCACAGTGGCACCTACTACAGGTTCTACTGAATCCACAACCACAGCTGCTACTTCCCCTCAAAGAACTACCACAAGAACAGCAGCCACTTCTACTAAAACTACAACCACAGCGGCTACCACTACAGCTTCTCCTGAATCCATAACCACAGTCACCACTTCATCTCAGGCAACAACTACAACAGCACCCCCTTCTACTGAAACTACAACCACAGCGGCTACCACTACAGCTTCTCCTGAATCCACAACCATAGCCACCACTTCACCTCAACCAACTACCACCACAATGGCAGGCACTTCCACTGAATCGACCACCACAGCAGCCACCTCTACAGGTTCTCTTGAATCCACAACCACAGCCACCACTTCACCTGAAACAACTACCACACCAATGGCAGCCACTTCTACTGAAACTACAACCAGAGAGGCTATCACTACAGCTTCTCCTGAATCCACAACCATAGCTGCCCCTTCACCTCAACCAACTACATCTTCAGGCACTTCTACAGAAACCACAACCACAGTGGCCACTACTACAGGTTCTACTGAATCTACAATCACAGCCACCACTTCACATCAAACAACTACCACAACAATGGCAGCCACTTCTACTGAAACTACAACCATAAGAGCTACCAGTACAGCTTCTCCTGCATCCACAACCATAGCTGCCAATTCACCTCAAACAATTACCACAATAACCACAGCCACTTCTACTGAAACTACAACCACAGCAGCTACCACTATAGCATCTTCTGAATCCACAACCATAACCATCACTTCACCTCAAACAACTACCACAACAATGGCAGCCTCCTCTACTGAAACTACAACCACAGCAGGTACCACTACAGCTTCTCCTGAATCCACAACTATAGCCGCCACTTCACCTCAAACAACTATCACAACAATGGCAGCCACTTCTACTTAAAGTACAACTGCAGAGGCTACCACTATAGCTTCTCCTGAATCAACAACTATAGTCGCCATTTGACCATAACCAACTACCACCTCAATGGCAGGCACTTCCACTGAACTGACAACCACAATAGCCACCACTACAGGGTCTCCTAAAGCCACAACCACAGCTGCCACTTCATCTCAACCAACCATCACAACAATTGCAGGCACTTCTACTGAAACAACAACCCCAGCAGTCACCTCTACAGGTTCTCCTGAATCCACAACCACAGCCACCACTGTACCTCAAACAGTTTCCGCACCAACGGCAGCCACTTCCACTGAATCTACAACCACAGCGGCTACCACTACTGCTTTGCCTGAATCCACAACCACAGCCACCACTTCATCTCAAACAACTACAACATCTTCAGGCACTTCTACTGAGACTACAACAACAGCAGCTGCCACTACAGATTCTCCTGAATCCACAACAGCTGCCACTTCACCTCAGACAACTACCACAACAGCAGCCACTTCTACTTAACCTACAACTGCAGCAGCTACCACTACAGCTTCTCCTGTCCACAACCATAGCCTCCACTTCACTTCACCGAACTACCACCACAATGGCAGGCACATCCACCGAATTGACAACCACAGCACCCACCACTACAGGTTTTCCTGAATCCACAACCACAGCTGCCAGTTCCCCTCAACCAACTACCACACCAACAGCAGCCACTACTACTGAAACTACAACCACTACAGCTTCTCCCGAATTCACAACCATAGCTGCCACTTCACCTCAACCAACTACAACATCTTCAGGCATTTCTACAGAAAACACAACCACAGTGGCCACTACTACAGATTCTACTGAATCCACAACCACAGCCACCACTTCACCTCAAACAACTACCACAAGAATGGCAGCCACTTCTACTGAAACGACAACCACAGTGGCTATGACTACAGCTTCTCCTCAGTCCACAACCACAGCTGCCACTTCACCTCAAACAACTACAACATCTTCAGGCACTTCTTCTGAGACTACAACCACAGCAGCCACCACTACAGGTTCTCCTGAATCCACAACAGCTGCCACTTCACCTCAGACAACTACCACAACAGCAGCCACTTCTACTGGAACTACAACCACAGCGGGTACCACTATAGCTTCTCCTGAATCCACAACCATAGCCACCACTTCACCTCAACTATCTACCACCACAATGGCAGTCACTTCCACTGAATTGACAACCACAGCAGCCACCACTACAGGTTCTCCTGAATCTACAACCACAGCCTCCACTTCACCTCAACGAACTACAGCAAAATCTGCAGGCACTTCCACTGAAACCACAACCATAGTGGCCACTGCTACAGGTTCTCCCGAATCCACAACCACAGCCACCACTTCACCTCAAACGACTACACAACAATGGCACTTCTACTGAAACTACAACCACAGCAGCTACCACTACAGGTTTTCCTGAATCCACAACTATAGCCACCACTTCACCTCAACCAACTATCACCACAGTTCAGGCACTTCCACTGTATTGACCACCACAGCAGCCGCCACTACAGGTTCTCTTGAAACCACAACCATAGCCGCCACTTCACCTCAACCAACTACAACATTTTCAGGCACTTTTACTGAAACCACAATCACAGTGGCCACTACTACAGGTTCTCCTGAATCTAAAACCACAGCCACTGCTACACCATAACATACTACCACAACTATGACAGACACTTCCAATGAAACCAAAACCACAGTGGCCACCACTACAGCTTCTCTGGAATCCACAACCACAGCCACCACTTCACCTGAACCAACTACCACTGTGACTATAGGCACTTCCTCTGAAACTATAACCATAGAAGCTGCTAGTACTGCTTTTGTGTGAGTCACTGCCACTGTCACCACTTCATGTGAACCATCTATTGCATTTGCTGTAGGCAGTGCCACCGAGGTCACAGCACTTCAGGCACCATAATCCTGCTCCTTACCCGACCACTACAACAGCAGCCAGTGCTGAGCTGTTACAACATCTGTCAGTGCTTCTTCAGGGGTACAACACAATCACTTCTTTTTCCAATGCTACTGAATCTACAAATAACAGCATCCAGCACTTAAGCAAAACAATAAGCAGCGTGACTTATGGCACTTTCTTTTTGTCAGTAAGTACAATGGCCACCAGTACTTCTGCCAGACCCATAACCACAGCAGTTACCACCAGTTTAACTGAATCGATTACCACAACAACCACTCCTCATAACTCTCTTGAGGCTGCAGCCACAATGGTTACCATTGTTGTTTAAATTAAATGTTTGAAATAGGCTACCATCTTAAGTAATATTGCTATCTTAACATCCTGGGAACTATTTCAACTAACCTGTAACTATAACTACCAGGACTACTGCTTCAGAAGAACCAATTGCTATAATAACAGTCATTTTTTTCAACTTAAGCACAAACCTCAAAATCACATATCATATACTTCATGTGAATTTATCAGAATGGCAACATGCAATGCCAACAGCAAATGCAATAGATCTACTACTATCTTCCATAATGAATAGAAGTGATTCAAGAGGTTCTATCACTTTAAGTGAACTAATAACGACAGCAGCAGCCACTACTTTAACTGAAGTTAGTAGTAGCTACCAGTAGCACTTCCTCTGAACCTGCCTCACAGTTGTAAGCACCACCTCTAATCTTAACCTAGCACCATAACTCCAAGTTTTTTTCCTTCAGCTGAGTGTTTTACTGTGACTGAAATGACCTTTTCAACTGAGCCCACAGCCAGAACGACCCGGATCATATTAACTGAGTCTTGTGCCACCCTAGCCTTTACTGAATTTGGTAACAGGAGGTATCGATGAACAGTTCTACTCATTTATATACACAGTGGCCACAATTCCAATTTCAGCCGATGCTACAACTATATAAATCATCCAAATCCTTTAACTCATTCATGAGTTACTCTAATTTCAAAATTGCCAACAAATTATTGTTTTTCTAACAGAGTATCCAAACACTACTAACCGCTGTTCAACTGAATACACATCCCTCACAATAGCTAGCAGACTGAATTTATTCTGTTTTCAAAACAACTAACACGATATCTTTAATCTCCAATGACACCACCTCAACAAAAGTAAAATCAATACGTGTACTACTAACTCATCCACCCCTCAAATCACAGCACTGTAAGAGTGTCAGTTGTGTTTATAATATCCATAACTGTCATTATGTGTTAGTGTAAAATGCAACCACAACTTCTGTGGGATTTGCTATCACAACACTGCCAACACTTCCAGTTCCCCTTCAAATGAATCTGTAGCCACAACAACCATATTACCTCTCCAAAATGTGTTACTACTGTAACATCTGAAATGTCATTGTAAATACCACTGCATTAATTATTGCTACATTGAAAGCACTGTTTCTACTGCAATTATCATTTCTGTAGCACTACAATTTACTGTGTTTACTATTACAACAGGTAACACTTCACTGAACCTTTCAGTAGCTTATCACTTGAATCTATAAGCACTACAACTCCTATTGGCATGTTATTCAGAGTCATCTACTATTTTTTCATAAACCAAAAGCCCTCAGTATTTCTAGGAAAATCTAGTAAGTTATATTACCGCTCTCATTTGACAGAATCACAGCTTCATAATGACCTCTTTCAGTGCAACTGTAGTGAAGATACCTCCAGATTAAGTCCTGACACCTACTCTCATCATTCCAATGCCAAAATCTATATCTACCCCTGGGTAGATAGATATCGCTTGCTGGGCAGAGATAGGGATAAAAATTGCAGATTTTAGAATTGGAATTATACTGTTATCTCACCTTTTAGTCTGCTTTTGTTGATGTGAATATCAACATCTCCTGATGTTTCAGGAGATTCTATGGCCAATATCACTGCCAACTCCAACAACTGCCAAAATAATCACTTCTAAAACAAGATTTCCTTTTCCTTTTTTTTTTTTTGCATTTTTAATTATATATATATATATATATATTTTTTTTTTTTTTACAAGATTTTCTTAATTACCAGTTCAACTACACGTATTGCCATAATGGCAATAAATTTTCCCCATAAAACTACATAATACTGCTTGCTATACCTGCACATTTAATGTGGTTTTCCTATTTTTAATGAAATTTTAGGTAATATAATCTCATAAAAAGTAAATATAATCCATTTATTTATGTTGGAAATCCATTCTGATCAAATAAATCATAAGTTACCAAATGTGAATATAGTCTTTGATTATTCCAAAGTTTTAGTGTTTAATGTGTAAATTTCATATGTAACAGGGTAAGAACATTCTATATAGTGAGGAGATACTAAACAAATTTATATAATACCACATTTTATTTTCAGGTGTGTGAAATTATTTCTATCTCAAAATTTTCTCTTTAAATTGTTTTGTAATTTAAGTAATGCTTAGAAAATGTCTTCTTACTATTTTCAATTTTAAGAATTTTTCTGCCATTTTTTCAATAATCTTAGTCACTCAATTAAGTATTTTGATTTTACTTCTTGATATGCTTGCTATCTGCTGAAATACTGATGACAATTCAGAAAAAGGAAGAATCAATACAGATCACAGTAAAAGTAGTATAAATATGGATTCTGTTAATTAGAATTTTTGGTTATTGACAGGTGTAATTTAGTGCTGGTGATATTTGTATTCCACTATAATTTTACTGAATCAAAATCATCAAGTATGGACCAGAATTATATATTTTTCAAAAAATATGCAGCTGGGGCAGATAACCACGAGCTGAAACACTAAACTCAGAGGGACATTGTGACTTTTGTGTCTTCTGAGTGGTATTGATGAGATTGATACAAATCAAATAATTTATTTAGCATTTAAAAAAGTCAGTATCATCTGTTCATGTTAGTTCCATTTAAAAGGAAAGGCTGGGTGTATAGTTCTAGCCACTTACCAAAAAGGAAAGATGTATTTTCAAGAAATTTAAAACAAATATTTTGAGAGCATCTAAGCTACTTAGAGATCATTTTTAACTGTCTTTTTATACCAATCTTATATAATAAAAGTACTTCCCCCAATTTCATTACCTTGCTTACTGTAATTATATACAATTAATGTAATAAAACTGTATTAACACACTTTGATCCTATTTCTTCCTTCCTTCATTTTATTTGTTATTAGTGGTACATCATATTGTAGATTAATGTATCACTGACTGGGCTTTTTTCTTTCTGTGAAAGAAGACATAACTTTTACCGATTTCCAGTTCTTCTATATCCAGGCTTCAAATCAGGATAAAAAATATTCTGGTATAAATGCATTGTGTAAATAAATACAAGTTTGCTTTTTCAAGGATGAAATATTTCCCCAGTTCAACACATTGTAGGTGCTTAATAAAAATTTATTTAATATGTTTGACACTTGATCAACGTGTTGGGTAGAGGCACTGACACTCCTCATAAATTTAGCTACTCCCTATTGACCAGAAGCCTTAGTGATAGTTCGGTCAATTAGCACATATTTTGTATGTTATACATATTTTGCAGGGTGTCCATAAAGTTCTTGTGCATTTAAAATTGCTGACTACTTTAAATTGCACAGGAACTCTATGGACACCCTGTACACTGTATTCTTAAAATAAAGGAAGCTAGAGCAAAGAAAATGTAATTAAGAAAATCATAAAGAAGAGAAAATATACAGTAGAAAGCTCTGTAAGCTGACCACCTAAGGGACTGTAGCAAACTAGTTAACATATGGAGGTGGTCAACATAGGGAACTCGGCCTACTGTACTAATACACACATGTGGTGCATATCCCGTCTAGGAAAATTAGGTCAATTTAAGGAGGAGGTCAGTGTAGGGAGGGGGCCAACTATAGATGTTCTACTGTATATATTGTTCATTATAGGGAAGGAGATCGCCTTAAAGGTTTTCATCTTCCTGACTTTACATTGAGTAGGCTGAGGAGGAAGGAGAAAGAAGAGGTGAAGCCTTGCCGGGAAGAGATGGAAAAAAATACTTGTGTATTTCAGAATTGGAATTATGTTGTTATCTCACCTTTTAATCTGCTTTTGTTGATGTTAATATATTCCAATTAGTATTATTTATTTATTTATTTATTTATTTATTTTATTTTATTTTTTTTTTTTTGCTGTTTTTGGCCAGGGCTGGGTTTGAACCTGCTACCTCTGGCATATGGGGCCGGGGCCCTACTCCTTTGAGCCAAAGGTGCCGCCCCCCAATTAGTATTATTTTTCTAAATTTTTTTTTGGTTGAAGTACTACCGATGAGCAGAAAATGCACAAATCACAGGTTGTGCCAACCTATGATGTAACCAACACATGTAACCAACGTGTTATCACAAAGTAAACACACTCATACTCCAATCAAGAAATAGAACATCACCAGGACTTTAGAAGCCCCTCACGTGCTCTTGCCCTATCACTAGCTCCTTTTTCTTTCTCCAAAGTAAAAGTTTGTCCTGATTTCTGACACCATTCATTACTTTGTTTGACTGTGAATACTGTAGGAATGAAATGGTGTCACGTGCACTCTTGCATCTGGCTTCTTTGGCTTAACTTTATATTTGTGAGAGTAACATGTTTTTGCCTATAGCAGTGATTCCTTTCCTTTCATGGTAGTATATTTATCTGTTGTATTACCATGCAGTAATTTATTTATTTATTTGTTTGTTTCTTTGTTTATTTTATTTTATTTATTTTTTTTATAAGAGGAAGGGCTTTATTCACCAGCCGGGAGCTTACAGCATAGAAGAATTCCAAATAGCCGCGCTCCCCATCTGGCTTGATCTTTTCCTTTTTATCGACAGTCAAGAAGTTGCACCCCACGGGTACCCTTCTCATTGGCCAGTTTGAATTAAGCAGGAGATGCTATTCTAGCCCCTACAGAACTACAGGATTTCACAGAACTTGGAAATTTCCATGTTCCAGAAAGTTAAGTTACAAATTCCTAAGGGCTGAGTCACCATGGAGAGGACCCTGCAAGTGTATCCTTGTGGTCTCCTTGCGAAGACTGGTTCTCCTAGACCTCACCCTTCTCGGGTATCCTCTCTCATTCCCCCCTTTTGAGACTCTAATATATTTTAATCTGGGGTCTCAATATCAGCTTGTTTCTGCAGGTGCTGATATTAATTACTTTTTAGCACTGAGGTCTTAGGGACTGTGACTTCTTGGATTCTCTACTCAGGCTTTAACAGTACCGTGGGCTAATACACATACAAGTTTTTACTTTTCCTTGTGACATGTCCCCCCCTTTTCCCAAAGTCCAAAAGTCCAATTAAGATAAGTCCTTCGAGGAGTTTCGTCAGGCTTCAGCCGTGCATTGACCAGCCAGTTCCCAGTATGTGGCTGGAGCAGGGCATGTTGACTGTCCTATTCAGCCAGCTGTGATGACTCCAAGTGAGGATTCCTTCCACCTTCAGTGCTGTTCGTGTGGTTAGGATGATGGTGGAAAGTCTTCTCTACCTTGGTTTCAGGGGGATCAGTTTCTGATTCTAGACCTAGACTTGGTCCGCTTGATCCTCTGGAGAGAAAGGATGTACAGACACAAAAGACTGAACAGAACATGGTTAATTACCCCAGTGGAGATTTTCCTTGCTACTCTTTCTAGGGTTTTTGTCTATTCAGTTCAGTTTTTCCCAGTTCTTTTAGGAGATCCTGCTAAATTGCAGAGGATTGACAGAGGCCTCTTTGAATAACACCAGTGGCAAGGCCTGTATTCAATTAAGCTTTGCTTCCTGGCAGAGTTTACCAATTTCTGCTCTAATGGTCCTGTTCATGCACTTTACCCTGTCTAAGTTTTGAGGCCTATAAGTTATTCATAACTTTAGCTTATTATTTGCACTAGTTCTGTTATGAAGGCTAGCCCATTGTCAAGTTTAAACCAGAGTGGCAACCTAAACCATGGCATGGTTTCTCTGGGCAATATTTTACTACTTCAGGAGTCCTTTTATCCTGATGGGGAAGGCTTTTACCTCTTCCAAGTCTGATAGACCATCATCAGCAAGTACTAGTTCCCTCTAAACCTCGGCATTTCAGTAAAGTCTACCTGGGAGTCCTCGAAGGGCATTGCTCCATACCACTGGATTCCTGGGGGTACTCTCAGTCCTTGGGGCATGTCGAACTGGCTGTAGGTGACACACTGTAGACTGACAGTTTTGGCCAGGGCTGCCAGGTGGGAGATATAGAAGGACTGGCCCAGCAACTTCCTCAAATACTCCTGTTGTCACAGTGGCTCCTAGAACCTGGGGGACTGCTACTTGTCCGTCTGGCATCTTTATCCATCCTCCCTCTGCTTCCTGGCTCCCCTCCACTGCCAACCATTCCTTCTCCTCCCGGGAGTAGATGAGATCATCTCCGGAACCCATGGGATGAGGGGAGCCACTTGTGACACCTGGTATGGTTTGGATGCAGCCCTTTTTGCCTCTGTACCAACCCTAGTGTTCCCTTTAGTGATGGTGGAAGCATCTCCTTAATGTCCACGACAGTGCATCACCGCCACCTTCCGGAGTTTCCATACTGCCTCTAGTAACTGAAGTATTTCTTGCTGATACTTAAGGTCCTTTTCCCCAGAATTTAATAGTCCCTTCTCCCTGTACAATGCCCCACGTACTTTGAGAGTCAGAAAAGCATTCACATTTTTCCCTTGACTTAGTTCTAAGGCTCGGGTCAAGGCAATTAACTCAGCCTTCTGAGTCGATGTTCCTTGGGGTAGGGGCTTAGCCTCTACAGTCTCTGTTAAGGTGACCACTGTATGCCCAGCCCACCAATTACCTTGCACCGTCACGTAAGTGCTTCAGTTTATATACAAGTCCCAGTTTGTATCTGTCCAGGGCTGGTCACGCAAGTCAGATCTGCTAGAGTACACATTATCTATAACTTCCGTACAGTCATGCTCAGTCTTTTCCACTGACTGGAAGGAGTATGGCTGGGTTCAGGGTGTTCTTACATTAGAGAGCCAAAAATGTCCTTTAAAGTCCATTAAAGTGACCACAGAGTGGGGTACTTTTACTCTGAGATCCTTCCCTAGAGTCAGCTTATCGGCTTCTTGCACAAGGAGAACTGCAGCAGCTAGAGCCGATAAGCATGGTGGCCATCCTTTTGCCATTCCATTCAACTGCTCAGAGAGGTAAGCTACAGGCCTTGGCCAGGACCCAACCAGCTGGGTTAACACACCCACAGCCATCTTTATACAGTGTGAAGGGTGTGGACAAATCTGGTAGTCTCAGTGCAGGTGCATTTATCAGCCTCACTTTTAGCGGGAGAAGGCATGTTCTGGTCTCCCCATTCTAAGGACTCTTCTTCCTTTTCTTTAGTTGCCTCTTACAAGGGCTTAGCCAAGACGTTAAAGTTGGGGATCCAAAGATGACAAAAGCTGACTGCCCCTAAGAATTCCCAAACCTGTTTTCAGCTCTTGGTGGTGGGGAGGCAATTAATGACCTGCCTCTGTTCCATGCCTAGAGTCCTTTCCCCCTGCTAAATAGTAAATCCTAGATAATGTACTTGCTGCTGGCATATCTGGGCCTTTCCTTTAGACACTTAATAGCCACATACCTCTAGATGTCATAAAACACAGTCTGGGCCTCGGGTGCAGCCCTCCTGGGTAGGGTGCCCTAAAATGAGGTCATCCACATATTGGAGCAGTACACATTCTAATTCTTCAGCCAGGAATTTCTGGAGGTCACCAGCCACCGCTTCTCCAAAAATTGTGGGTGTTTTGAACCCCTGTGGCAACCTGGTCCAGGTGTACTGGATCACAGTTTCCATGTCTGGTCTCTCCCGCTGGAAAGCAAACAGCCTCTGCCTTCCTGGAGCCAGCCTTATACTGAAAAAGTCATCTTTTAAGTCCAGAGAAGTAGGCTACTTGGCTTATGCTGGCAGCAGACTCAGCAGAGTATATGGATTAGGCACAGTAGGATGCAGTGTTACAGCTACATCATTTACTGGGAAATTCTCATTTTAGGTTTTAATTCTTCCCGAGGTATCTATATAGACACAGTAGATAACATCTAATAGTGCACAAATTTTTCCAGTGTAGCCAACAGGCGACCTTTGTTGAGTCTTAAGGCTTCAGAGTAAATATAACTACTGTATATAATTCTATACTCTTTGACCAGTCTCTTAGTCCCATTTAACAGAT
>CAUYRH010096601.1:0-10879 GCA_963574655.1 Perodicticus potto
TGTCTTCATATAGTGATTAAAAGGCCATGAAGGCTATGTTAAATAGTTCAATTAAAATATTTCACATTGTATATGAAGTCAGCACATTGTGCCCCATGATTGCACCAATGTACACAATTATGATTTAATAAAAATTAAAAATTAAAAAAAAAGCTTTTCAGGTGAATACAATTTCAGGTGGACCACAGAGTTGGTCAGATGAGAATACCTACTCTGGCTTAATCAGTGTGGTCAGTGGGGATCATTCCTTCAGCCTGGGCATTTGGCTGAGGGGGCACCAAGTTATATGTGGACTGTCAGGCAGTAACCTTGCAGCAAGGCTAGACTCTTCCTAGGTGCCCTGGAGGTAAGAAGGTGAGAGGCCCCGGAGGATGCACTTGGAAGACCAGGTGGTACGTGATAGTAGCAGATGGTATTAGGAGCAATGTTGACTGGGCACGATGAATAAGGACAGACAGCAGGCTGGGAGCTTCACCCAGCAATCACTTCTTCCAGCTTCTTGGAAATCCTCAGCGGCAGGGTCAGCAATCCCTCTACCCATCCATGAGTTACCCCTGAGAATTTGAGAGAGGAAAGGATGAAGCTGAAAGCATTTATCCAGGTCTCTACCTTGGTCACCTGTCCAAATATATCTTGGGAGTGACCATCTGAGTTGGGTGCCTGAATGCAGGGGATGAGAGGCTCTGGAATATGTTGGGGAAGAGTGCTTCCCCCCACCCTCTTGACATGGCAGGGAGGATCTGTCCACCCTGCACCCTTCACATTCTTAGTTTCCTTGGCCTCACAGAGCTTCCTTTTCCCCACACCTGGATCACTAGACTGGAACCTAATCCAGGGACAGGTATTCAAAACTGTCATAGTTACAGCCATCAAATTAAAGGAGGTTCACAAAGCAGTCAGCAATGGTTTAGAAATACTAAATAAATGGTTTCTATAACAGAAAAAGACAGGATCATGTATTTATCCAACTGAACAGCTGCCCCTGAAAAAGTAGGATATTATTTGTCCAAGCTAAATAAGATTGGGCAACTTAACATCTCTCTGTGAATCAATTCACAGAGTATATGGAAATAAGCTTATCTTGTTGAGAAAAATCCTATTTTTAGGTGTTCAAGTAGCTTAGCATGGTCTGAAAACTATTTCCAATGTAACCAATAAAATCCATGTTCTATGTGGTAAAAATTAACCAAAATTAATGATGCATCCCAATGAAAGTGGATTGTCCTTTTTTTACTTTTGACAAACTCGCCCACCTTTTCTTGTTGCTGTTTTCCACACTGAATTCTTATTTTACTGGATTTTCTTACTATAAAGAATGTTGATCGTTTTTAAAAATAAAACAGAGGAGTATTCCAGATGTACAGGCCCTGTCCCACTCCTTTTCTTTTTTCTGACACTCCATCCTTTACCTACACTGGAGCAAGGAAAATGAGGGTGGAGGGACTTGAGGTTGGGGAATTGCAGGTGGAGGGAGGGAAGAGTGTACAATAGCCCAGGAAAGGATGAGACAACTAATTCCCCCCTCAAAGGGGGGAAAACTGTCAATAGCCCTCCTCAAAGATACAGCCCATCCCGGTAACCACAGAAAGGAAAATTCCAATAGCTGGGAGATGGGGCTACGTTTGGCCTCCAGGTCTACAAAGACAAAAAAATGAGTGACAGGACCTGATGCAGTGGGGTGAGGTAGGAGTGGGGATAAAGGAGGGAGCTCATATTCTTGGTGGGAGTGGAAATTGGGGACCCAAGCTTACTGGTGATGCAGCCCTCACGTGACCAGGAGCTGACGTGGGCAAAGGCACTTAAAGCTCTGACCGCAGTTCTCCGTCCTCCTCTGGGTACCAACTCTATCGCGCTGCGCACTGCCCTGCGTTTAACCCAAGAGAGGAAGAGGAGGAGGAGGAGCGGGAGGAGGAGGAGGAGGAGGACAAAAATTCCCCCAGATCCGGGCAGGTGGGTGCGAGGGTGGGCACGATCTGGGCCCCCTGCATAGCGGTACCCTAGGGATGCGGGCGTCCGAGGCCTTGGGCACCTCCGCCTCGCCAGCTCCTGGTCGGCTTTCCAGACTCAAGGCACTCAGATACAGCTCATATTGGTGGGCGGTGGGGAGGGGGGAAGAGGGCAACGAAAAGACTGATAGACTTTACTGAGAATCCGCATACTTCCTCTTGCAGCCAGTGTTTTCTGGTTTTATTTTTGACACTCGGGCCCCTCACCCCACATCCCATCTCGCTTTGAGAGGAGGAGAGAAGAGAAATAAACGTGGCAGCGCAAATAAGGGCCAGCGGGGAGGCTGGCAAAAGGTGACCTGGGGGGAACACAATTTGGAAACAATCTGGACTGTTCGATCCCACCCTCACTTTGCAGACATCTCCCACTACTCTCACCCCCGCAACCTCCCTTCCCCCGACCCGCCCCCCTGTCCTTCGAAGGTACTGGGAAATGGGTGTGCCAATCACTATTGGAGAGACAGAGGGTTTGGTGTTGTCTGGGCTTCTCAAGAGGGGGGACCCTGAAAGAATCTGGTATTAAACCGCTAACTCCCAGACGGCTTCCCAGATACCTCCGGCCCAGACAACTGTTGACCCCCAGTCTTTTCAGTCCTAGAAAAGGAGTTCTGGTATGCAGGAGGGAGAAATGGCGGTTATCAGGGAATTGGGGTGGGGGGGTGGAAGGCAGAGCCCAGAGCGGAGATACCGTGGAAAATAACGACCCTGACACCAACCAAAAAGGCAGACGATGGGGCTCCTTTTCTGCAGACTACTGCAGGCTAATGCTGGCCTGGGGGATGGGGACTGAAGGACGGGTGCTCGTAGGAGGGGGGACACTAAATTGTTTGGCAGGAATCTCCCAGGCTGCTTCCCATCCAGCTTTCGCTGCACTCTCGCCCCGCCCCCTCCCACTTCGGTGCAGGAGAAGGGGTGTGGCTGTGTGTCCGGGAGAAATGGCTGACGGGGCGGGGCAAAGAGGAAGGAGGGGTTGAATAGGGAGCCTGCGCAGGACCGGGGATTGGGGTGGAAAGGGAGGGCTAAGAGTTGAGGGAATTGAGAGGTAGCATTAGTTGACATTATGGTCTGCGGAATACTAAAAGGCAATGACTGGGACTCTTGTCCTGGGTGCTGATCCATCCACCAGGTTCTCAGTCTCCACGGTCTGCAGTCTACATTTATGCCCTTCAGTCTGTCATTAGGATGAAGTTCTAAAGTGAAGGAAAGAGAAGCAGCTCTGAATCCTCGGAGGTCAGTGTTGGGGGTGGGAATTGTCTGGAACACTGGTGTGGGTGTGGCTGATACCAGAGCTGAGTGCGGGACCAGAGGTTCCTCCTCCTGCATCTTCTCTGGGTTTAAAAGACACCCTTGCCCCGGGCCCTTGCTTGGTGGTGCAGAGAAAGGGGCGTGGCATCCATCTTCTTAGTTAATAGTTGGGAAAGGAAAGGGTAGAGGAAGAGGAGCCTTGAGAAAAGGAAACTTTTGACCCAAAAAGGGTTCAAATCGGGAAAGAAATGGCAGTTCATCCACCAAAGGCTCAAAAACGCCCTTTCTATGATCTGTCTACAGGTTCGCCTGCCTTTGGGGCTTTCTTCAAGTACAGGAAAAGAGAAAACTGCTCCCGATCCCAGGAGATTGGTATGTGCATGAGTATGATGACCTTGGACTGGAGGTTGGGGCATCAAAGCAGAACCTGAGATCACCACTGTTTTCCTGCTCTCCATCTGCTTTCCCTATGTCTCTACTGCCTCTCATCCCCCCACCCCTGACTTAGGGCTGGGAAGTTGTAGCTGTTGGCATTGGTAAGGCAGGTTAGGGCTGAACGTACTGAAAATGTTGTTGACTAACTAGGCTTTTGAATCAGTAAACTGCAGGCCTCGGCACCTGTATCTGGGTGCTAGCCTGCCCACCAAGCTGTGTGTTTCCAAACTCTCCTTTAAGTAGCCCTGTTAGACACAAAAGAAGTGAGCCGGAACCCTTAGATTCAATTTTATCCTTTATCCCTAGGTCCTGCTTGGCTTGCAGCCCCTTGCAGATCTTTCAAGCCTGAGCTGAATAACCTTGCCCAGACGAGCACACATCTACTTGGGCAAGCCAGTTCTACACCCTGGACCAGAAAATCACCCCATCTGTACCATGAGCCGAGTTCGGGATGCTGGCTGCGTAGCGGCAGGGATAGTGATCGGAGCTGGTGCCTGGTACTGCGTCTACAAATACACCAGGGGAAGAGATCAGACAAAGAAGAGAATGGTCAAACCCAAGAACCGGGCTATGGCTGGGACTGGAGTCAGGGCTAGAGCGGGGCTAAGGGCCGGATTCACAATTGACCTTGGGCCAGGATTCAGTCCCCCAACCCCAGTCCAGGCTGGGACAGAGAACAGAGGCCAGGATGAAGCTTTTGCTCTGAACGTGGCTGGAACTGAAGCATTGGCCCCAGCTGTACCCAGT
The DNA here is from genome assembly GCA_963574655.1 of Perodicticus potto. Classification (NCBI taxonomy): domain Eukaryota; kingdom Metazoa; phylum Chordata; class Mammalia; order Primates; family Lorisidae; genus Perodicticus; species Perodicticus potto. Next base: position 4,434 of record CAUYRH010096601.1, read on the forward strand.
GCTGAGGCTCAGAGTGGGGCAGGAAGTCAGGCCCAGGAGGCAGATGTGCCCAGGTTTGGGCCTAAGCCTGAATCAGAAGTCAGGGATGCAGTGGCTTCTGCAATTGCACCCCCTTCTGGGGTGGCAGAGGCTCCCACAGCTGCAGAGGCCCCTGCAACAGCTGGAACTCCCAAAGTGACAGAAGCCCCCACAGCAGAGGCTCCTGGGGCAGTAGTGCCTACTAAGAGGGCAGCACCCACTGAGGCAGCTGAGGCTCCCAGGGCAGCAGTGCCTACTGAGGTGGCAGGGGCTCCAGGAGTGCCAGCACCTTCTGAAGCAGCTGAGGCTCCCATGGCCACAACACCTACTGTGGCAGCAGCACCTACTGGGGCACCTGCACCTACTGGGGCATCTGCACCTATTAGGGTAGCAGCACCTACTGTGGCGCTTGCACCTACTAGGGTAGCAGCACCCACTGGGGCACCTGCACCTACTAGGGTAGCAGCACCTACTGGGGTACCTGCACCTACTGTGGCACCTGTACCTACTGGGGCATCTGCACCTACTAGGGTAGCAGCACCTACTGTGGCACCTGCACCTATTAGGGTAGCAGCACCTACTGGGGTACCTGCACCCACTGGGGCAGCTGCCCAGACTGGGGTTGCAGAGGCTCCTGGGACTTCAGGGTCCCCTAGGACAGTGGCAGTTCCTGGAGCAGCAGCTGCCAAGAAAGCAACCCCTGGGGCTCATACTGGAGCCATACCTAAGGCTGGGGCAGCAGCTGGAGCTGTGCCCAAAGGTGGAGCCAAGGGAGGAACCAGGTCCCGGAATGGGGGAAAGGGCAAGGGCAAGAAAAGCAAGGTGGAAGTAGATGAGTTGGGAATGGGCTTCCGCCCTGGAGATGGAGCTGCAGCAGCCGCTGCAGCCTCTGCTAATGGGGGACAAGCCTTCCTGGCAGAAGTCCCTGACTCTGAGGAAGGGGAGTCCGGATGGACGGACACAGAGTCAGATTCAGACTCTGAGCCTGAGACCCAGCGTAGAGGGAAGGGTAAACGACCTGTTCCCATGCAGAAGCGCCCCTTTCCTTATGAAATTGACGAGATTCTGGGTGTTCGAGATCTCAGGAAGGTCCTTGCCTTGCTTCAGAAATCGGATGATCCTTTCATCCAACAGGTAGCTTTACTCACCCTGAGCAACAATGCCAATTATTCATGTAACCAAGAGACAATTCGCAAATTGGGAGGCCTCCCAATTATTGCAAACATGATCAATAAAACTGATCCTCATATTAAGGAAAAAGCCTTAATGGCCATGAATAACCTGAGTGAGAATTATGAAAATCAGGGCCGGCTTCAGATATACATGAACAAAGTGATGGATGATATTATGGCCTCTAATCTGAACTCAGCAGTACAGGTGGTTGGACTGAAATTTTTAACAAACATGACTATTACTAATGACTACCAGCACCTGCTTGTCAATTCCATTGCAAACTTCTTCCGTTTGCTATCTCAGGGAGGTGGAAAAATCAAGGTTGAGATATTGAAAATACTTTCGAATTTTGCTGAAAATCCAGATATGCTCAAAAAACTTCTCAGTACCCAAGTGCCAGCATCATTTAGTTCCCTCTATAATTCTTATGTGGAATCAGAAATTCTTATAAATGCCCTTACTCTGTTTGAGATCATCTATGACAATCTCAGAGCGGAAGTGTTCAACTACAGAGAATTCAATAAAGGTTCCCTTTTCTACTTATGCACTACATCTGGAGTGTGCGTTAAGAAAATTCGAGCCTTAGCAAATCACCATGACCTCTTGGTGAAAGTGAAAGTTATAAAACTAGTGAATAAATTCTGACTGGCTATGTGCTTTCAAAAGAATTGAAGAACTGTCTTGGTTTTGCAGTCTGGAAGCATTGAAAATTGAAAGTTACTACCTTTCCCCTTGCTCATATAGTAAAGGGATCCTTTCAGCTGCCAGTTTTGAATAATGTATCATCCAAAGTGATGTTATCTGTGACAGTCACCTGCTTTAAGCTGAACCATTTTATGAATACCAAATAAAGAGTCCTCTTGTACTGAAAACACATTTGTGACTTTAGTTGTGCTGCTTGGATGGAAATATTTTTACTGATTCCTCTGTGAATTGACAGTGAACCTGTCCATCATGAATGGCCTACTCTTCTATTATTTGTTTCCACTTGAATTTATCCACCAAAGATTTTATTTGTATATCATCAATAAAGTTGTATGTTTCAAATGACAAAAAAATTGTTCTAATGCTTGAATTTAAAATCTAGCTGGAGAGATAAGACACACAAATACAAAAGGATTACTAACAGTATGCTGGCATGTGCTCATTGTCAAATATATGCTATCTGGTTAAATGAAGCAGAGATTGCTGAGAAAGCTTCAAACTTAAGGGCACTTTAAGCTGAGCCCTGAAAGACAGTGTAGACGGGCATTCCAGGAGGGAAAAGTGGTTTGAAAAGGCATGGAGGTGAGAAATTTGCTCCTGTGACAGGAAAGGCATATTTCAAGTCCATGATATATTGTTATCAACTGTATTTACCATGCTGTACAGTATATCTCTTAGTTTGAACAGTTGCATAGTATTTTACAACAAAGAAAATCTGCTTTGGAAAGGCATGGAGGTGAAAAATCTGCTCCTGTGATAGGAAAGAAACCAGTGGTCCTGGAATAGAAACCACGGGATAAGGAGCGATGAGAGAGAAAGGTGAAAACTCAGGGTGAGGAATGTTTGAGGAAGATACTGAATCCCAAGCTGAGATAGTGAGGCATTATCCCATCATGTTTGGGGAGTCCTTGGACATTTTTGACAATAGAAAAAATAATCTGGTAGAAATATGCAAGATGGGTGGTGCCTGTGGCTCAAAGGAGTAGAGCGCTGGCCCCATATGCCGGAGGTGGCGGGTTCAAACCCAGCCCCGGCCAGAAACTGCAAAAATAAATAAATAAATAAATAAACAATTTTAAAAAATAAATAAATATGCAAGATGTATTGGAGTTGGGGTGGGACCAGGGTTGGAGACTGGAAACGAGGACACTTGCTAAAAAGTTAAAATAAATCAAGCATGCGAAGATGTGGGACAAAAAGGGAGTGATGAGGAAAGGAGCTGTTATGGTATGATAGTAATAAGAGATTCTCACACACAAAAAAGAAAAGGACCAAGATCTGCTACTTGACATTTGGTTGTGGGTCAACAAAGAGGGAAAATTGTGGGACAAAGGTCCTGACAGGGAAAGGCTCCCCTTGGGGGGCAACTGTGGAGACAGCAACACCAAAGTGAGTCACCACTTGAAACGAGACAAAGCAGTTTGGCAGAAAGAATAACTCTCAGATAAGAGCACTGGTTGGTTCCGTAGATTTAGAGGTGTGGTGGGTCAGCCTTCTTTTAGAAGAGGGGGAGTGGTGAGGCCTTTATGGGACCCCACACCCAGTTGACTTAAAAGCAGGTTGTACCTTCCTTCCTTCTCTGGCACACCGGTGCAATGAAAATAGAAAATGGGAGGAGTCCCAGAGATTTTTCCAAACCCAGCCTGCTTTCCTGAAACCCCTCAATAAAATGTTTGTGTAAGTATGTGGCAGGCTGTGGCAAGGATAGAAATAGGGACCCCGGGGAAGAAATCATGTTGAAAAGGTATAGCTGGGCGTGGTGGCTCACCCCTGTAATCCCAGCACTCTGGGAGGCAAAGGCAGGTGGATTGCTTGAGCTCAGGTGTTCCGGACTAGCCTGAGCAAGAGCGAGACCCCATCTCTACTAAAAGCAGAAAAATCAGCTGGGCATTGTGGTGGGTGCCTGTAGTCCCAGCTACTCGGGAGGCTGAGGCAAAAAGAGCTCTTGAGCATAAGAGTTTGAGGTAGCTGTGAGTTATAACACCATAGCCCTCTACCCAGGGCCATAGAGTGAAACTCTGTCTCAAAAAAAAGAAATGGAAAGAAAAGGTGTAGATTGGCATCATAGATTGATACAACTTATCTGGAGAGCAATTTGGTAATATTCATAAGAAGCTCGAGATATCTGCCTGTCCTTCAGCCAAGTATTCCACTTGTAGGTTTTTTACCTAAGAAAACAATGAAATAATTGTACACATAGTAATATACCAGGCTGTTCGTTTCAACACTGTTTCTAAGAAAGGAAAATTAGAAGCAACTTAAATGTCTAACATGAGATTGGCTACACAACAGAGTATGTTCATGAGGTAAAATACTATACAACTGTTAAAAACTAAGAAATATACTGTACAGCAAGGTAAATACAGTTCATAACAATATATTATGTACTTGAGAATTGCTGAGAATAGAAGTTAAGTGCTCTAACTATAAAATGTGATAACTATCTGAGATAATACATACATTAATTAGCTATGTATATAAACAACACCTTGTGTCTCATATCCCAAATATATGCAATTTTTGTCTATTAAAAATAAATTTTACAGAACATTTCCCATATGAAAAAGCCTGTGGCATCAGTCAAAAAGGTTCACACAATCGAATTTGGGTGAAAATTCTTTCAGATGTTTATTTATGTACAGCTCTGTAGATTTTTTACATAGCATTGGAATCACATTGTACATCACTGGTTCTCAACACGTAGTCCACGGACTACTGCAGATCCCTGAAAGTATAAGGTCAAAACTATTTTTAAAACAATGTTGACATGTTATTTACTGTTTTCACTGGGTTGACATTTGCAGTGATGGTGCAAAAGCAATGGTAAGAAAAATTGCTGTTTCCTTAGCACACATTAATGCAATGTCTCCAAACTATACTAGTGGTGATTGCATTATTTAGAGCTACAGACAAAAAATTTTAATCCGGTTTTACTTTAAAATACCCTTAATAAAATCCTCATTTACAAAAGTTCAGTAGACCTCTGTAAGTTGACCACCCAAGGGACTGTAACAAACTGATCAACATATGGAGGTGGTCAACATAAGGAACTAGGCCGTCTGTACTAGGAAACTGAAGTCAAAATAGGGAGGTGGTTGACTATGGAGGTTCTACTGTACAACTTTTATTAAATCTCAATGTTCAAATGCATGCCTTTTTACTATTCTGTGTGATGAAATAGGAAGTGTGCACAAAGCACTTCTACGGGATAGCTTAGGACAATGGTTCTATCTAAGGAAAATATTTGCAGAAGCATAAGAATTGTGCGCTGAATTAGCTGCTTTTTATGCAACATCATATTACTTGAAGAATGACTGGAAAATTATGGTGCTTCAGACTTGGGTACTTAGCAGACATTTTCTTAAAAATAAATGAAGTGAGGCTTCAAAGAAAACAACTAACAGTATTTGTCACCAACAATAAAATTTGAGCTTTCAAGTAAAATTAGAATTTTGGAAAGCTTGCATGAACAACCACAAGCTTGACAACTTAGAATATTTGAAGAGTTTTCTGAAGAGATCAGTGGTGATGATAATAATGATGATGGCCTCTGTTTTCTTTTTCTCCTTCTAGAGGAGAATTGATATAGAACCCTAGGGCCTAATGTTGAGCATACACAGTTTAAGATTAGCTGAGACCATTGCAACCCATATGACATTGTGTCTGGTCTGTGACCATTTAATAAAGAATACCATTGCCGTGGTAACAAGATGACCCTGGATAAGGCTAGACCTGAGTATTTTTGTTTTTGTTTTTGTTTTTTTAATTGAAAGTGATTGTTTATTCCTGGAGCTTTGTTATGTGCTTAAACATTTTTATGTCAGAAAGCATATCATCTATATTTGCCTAAAAAAAAACGTGATGGAGACACTTGGCATATCTTTTACCAAACAGAAGTACTCTTATGATTTCCATTCTGACAAGATGCTTCATCAAAGTACACGTGTCTAAGATATTCACTTTGGATTCATTATAAAGAAAATTAAGAGTGATCAAACCCACAGTTTATTTTTCCAGTACTCTGATGAATGGTCTTGGCAAACACAGCTTCTCAACTCCTGCCATTTATTTCATTGGATCAAAGCCTATCAATTTGAAGTGTATTTGCACTATCCACATGAAATGGGGTTTGGAGGATATTTCAGGAATGAAACCAAAATTCGGTAGAGAAAGTTGAGAGGAATGTATTGAGTAAAGGCTAGTAAACAGTGGTATTTGTTTTTGTTGTTGTTGTTATTCATTTTAATTTTATTTATTTATTTATTTATTTATTTATTTATTTATTTATTTATTTTTGCCATTCGCTAGTTAGGGCAGCGGTTCTCAAATTTCGCTGGGAATTTCTTTCTTTTTTTTTTTTTTTATAAATACATGTATTTTATTATTCTTCATTACATTATTTTCCCCTCCACCCCCCAGTGGTAAGACCGAATTTATTTACAGAAAAGAATACAGAAAACACTAAAGCTCCTGGTAGAGGGAGAGAATTCAAGTGGGGAGAGAGAAGCTCTCTCCGTTTCTCTCCCGGTCTTTCCCCGTCTCCTCCTTTA
>CAUYRH010096604.1:0-19638 GCA_963574655.1 Perodicticus potto
ACAATAATTCAGTCATGGAGTACAGTGTGCGGGCTTCACATACAATCGGAGATATTTTTATCAACCTGATTGATATAACATTCATGATATTTTCTCATTTACTATGTGAAAACAATTTTGATCCGTATTTAGAAGTTTTATCCTGACCCTTTTGGAATACAGAGCTTACAAGGACAAAAGCCCTTCTTGAGCTACATTATGAACTGTATTCAATGTTGGACCCAGAAGCTAGAGTAAAAATAAAAATGTGAGCTTGCCTTATCTCCGTTTCAAATAATTTACTAAAGAAGTGAATTATGCTCATCAGTTGATCATAGAAGACAAGGGAATAAAAAGTAGTTTGAAAAATTATTGGAGGCTCTCAAAACAGCTGTCATTGTATTTGATGTTGCATAAAAGTCTTTAAAAGAAGATAGGATGAACTGTGTAAAAAATAATTTGGATAAAGTACTTTCACAATATTTAATTCATCTCTAGCAATTTGTTTTAAAGAATTGAAGAAAATAAGTGCATCTATTTCAAGATGTGCCATATTATCCAACACATATTTTCTGACAAAAATGTTTCTGGTGAGTGGTCAGAGGAACCCAGCCCTGCCAGAGCTGCTAGTTATTTATACAACAGTGACTTGAAGGGTAACTTGGATTGGACAGAATTGAATACACAATGCTTTCTGTGCTGAATTTCATATTTGATCAAAGTTGAATAAAATGACTAAGAGTTTGCTGAGTGCTATATACTCCCAGAAAGGATATATTTTTGCTACATGTTACAAATCTGCATGGCATATTTTATGTATTTATTTATTTATTCATATTTATCTATTTATTTATTTATTTTGAGACAGTGTCTCACTCTGTCACCCTGGGTAGAGTGCAGTGAAGTCATAGCTCACAGCAACCTCAAACTCCTGATTTCAAGGGATCCTCCAGCCTTAGCTTCCTGGAGTGCTGGATTATGCATGGTACATTTTAATTTCTGAATATTCTGAATCCTATAACTCCTGAAGGAAAAGTGTAAGACCCCTTACAGTAGTATTGTTGGTTACAATACAACTAATATATTTTTGGAAAAACCCACATAAAAGAAAAGACAATGGGCCCCCCAATCCACATGTTTTCTTGCCTTGACTTTTTCAAGGAAATAATTAGAAAAGATTTTTTTAGAACTAGCAATCTCATTTATTTCTGCAAAGGATGAATCTACGGATTATGTTTCCTCTGGGTGTTGGAAATTCCATTCAGAAGTTTCTGGAGAGCCCTATGTTCACACCCACACAAGCAGCATCACTCAGGGGAATTTCAATTCAGCAAATAAAGAAAATTTCCAAGGAAAATTACTTTAAGATTTCTGAAATAAAATTAATTGTAGTTATGTCACTTTTTTTTATCTTTTTAAAAACGTATTTGTAGGAAATTTTATTTTTTCACTTTGTGGAAATGATCTTAAAATATTTATACCGTCAAATGAATGCACTAGGAAAAGAATACACAAGAACAAGATTAAAAGAAATTTCTACTTTTTCTTTTTAACCTCTGAAGTACAAATAAGGTCAGCCAGTGGTTTCCTCTATTTCTCTCCTTTTGCTGTTTGTGTATCTGCAGCAGGGAGCTCTGTGCTTTGTATCTCCCAGGTTTTTGTCATACCAATAACTTACTAAGTTGAATAAAATAACTTCAGAGTTAAATCAACTAAAAGAAAAGGTGGAGACTTCACATATTTTGTGTTTACCTGGGTGGAGTTGAAACACATTCTTCTTAGTAAAGGTTCTCAAAAATGGAAAAGTGAGTATCTGATGTATTCAATACTAATGTGAAACCAATATATAAATAACTACAGGCCCACATGAAAGAAAAACACAAGTATAGTCTTTGGAGGGTGGAGGAGGGACAGTAAATGGCGGGATCTCACCGGATGTGCACAGCGTGAGGGTGTTCTGCTCACCTCCTGGTGGGCGGGATCTCACCTGACGTGCACAGTGTGAGGGTGCTCAGCACGCCCCCTGGTGGGCGGGATCTCACCTGATATGCACAGTGTGAGGGTGTTCAGCACGCCTCCTGGTGGGGGGGGGAATCTCACCTGATGTGCACAGTGTGAAGGTGTTCAGCACGCCCCCTGAGTGAAGGGCTCAACTACAACTTGAACTTTACCTTAGAATCAAAAACATTGTAGCCTAAAAACTGTACTCTCATATCAATCTGAAATTTAAAAAAAAAGAAAAAACTGTAAGACAACAAATTTCTGTTACGTAAGTCAAAAAAAAAAGGTTACACTACAAAAGATAGAAATTACAAAGATGACTGAAATGGAAATATAAGAAGTCTCTGGTGAGAAAGACCTCTTCTCTGTTACCCTAGGGTTATGAGTTCTCAGGGTGTATCCATTTTTCAAAACTATAAGGCTAAGTTTTGTGCATTACAGTATATTTTATTTGACACAAAGAAGAGAAAACTGGATAGCAATTGTGGTAATAACTGGGTTGCAGAGAGTGGATGGTGAAATAGATAATATGGGAATGGAGAATGTCAGTAAGAGCTGAAGTCAGGTGATGGGTACATGTGGCTTACTATTCTGTTTTATTTTTTATATATTTGAAATTTGTCACAATATAAAACAAAAAAAGCCTTATAAAGTGCTTTGCCCAGAGGCTTTAAGTCATTGTCTTCAAAACTTGAATGAAATAGAGATAAAGCTTCATTAAAATAATATGGTGTACTAGATTATTGTAGAGAATCCAGGGAGAAAATTTAAACTAAGGTAAAACTAACCCTAGAAGATATTTTAAGAAAGGAGGAAGGAGAAATACTTTCCTTGATTGCAAATTTTCAATCAGAAGTGGTATTTTTTCCCCTTTACTTCTGAACTGAGAAGCAAACACTGTTTCTAGCTTTATCCCAAACTTTGGAACTTTTTCTTGAACACCAATTTCCTGTCTGTGTGAGATACACAGATATATATTTTTTGCAATGATCTCATCAAATCTTCCTTTCAAAAAGAAGCTATTTCCATTATGGGTACATGGCCTTTGTAAGAACTGTGTTATGAGAACACAGGATGGATTGTGTAAATAGTGTGCTAATATCAATTTCAATATTAAACTATTATATTTCCTTATAATGCTTGAGAAAATGTAATTTGCAATGTATTCGTATAAGGGCTAAAATAATGCGTGGGGTCATTTTCATTGTGTATGTGCGGCTCATATCAGTTTAAAGCTATAAAAGCTGTATTTTCCTCCATTAAAAAAAAAACCTTATCTCATTCTAACATTGCATTTTAGATTTATTTCAGTGCACTAATCATAGCAACAGAGATGCCATTTTATTCTAACACATTCTGGAAAGCTAAATGGACTCATTATTCAGTTATTATCAACTTCTAATTCTGAATGCTGATGGATTTTTCCATGCAGTGTGTCCTAGTACGTTCAGGAACACAGGACAGAGGGACACATTTAGAAAGAAGTCGTTTGGCTACTATGTTGGAGATATATATATATATATATATTGTAGTTTTTGGCTGAGGCTGGGTTTGAACCCACCACCTCTGGCATATGGGGCCAGCGCCCTACTCCTTTGAGCCACAGGCACCGCCCCTGTGTTGGATATTTTATAACTATTTTCTTGGCCACATGTCATACCATCCTGATAAAATTCACAGAATCATCCATTTTACACTCAAAATTTAGACTGTGCTGTATTCTAGCCAGAGGTCAGAAACTTTTTGTGATGCAGCATCAGAGTAAGTATTCCAGGCTTTGTAGACTATAAAGTGTTTGTGGGCTCAGCTCATCATTGTTACTGAAGCAATCATAAGTAAGTGCAGGGAGATGGTGGTGTTCTATTGCACCTTGATTTACGGAATCAGCCTTCAGGCTGTAGTTTGCTGACTTCTGCTATAGACCTGAGCTTCTCAAACTTCCATGTGTGTAAGAATCTTTTTGAGGTACATCAGAGGAGGAGCATGAGATTTTGAGTTCTCTCTGATTTCAGCAGTGCGGCTTTAACATTCTCTAACTTGGTTTCTGTAGCTGTAAAAAGAACTCCTCTTCTTTACCTCTTCTGCCCATTTTTGCCAAGACTGAGCAGACTGTGTAGAACAGTCAGAAATCAGCTTTAGGGAGACAATTTGGTAAGGGTTTCTTCTCCCTTAATTATTTATTTTTCTCAATTTGGAACACTGGAATCTTAATTGCATAAATCATAGCAGAGTCTACTTCAAATATCATTATTTCATAGTTTCCAAGGGCACGTTGAGGCATATTAATTTCTTATTGCTTCTGGGACATATTATCACAGACTTAGTAGCTTCAAAACAAACAAACAAACAACAAGAAAGGCATGTTCTCTCACAGCTCTGGAGTTCTGGAGTCTGAAATATGAGTCTCACAGAATCCAAACCATGGTGTGGGTAGGACCAGCTCCTTCCCGAGGTGCTAGGTAGAGTCTGCCCCTTGCCTCTTCCAGCATCCAGATGGTGTGTCAGGACCACACCTCCTGTCACCTTTTATCTCACCATTCCCATCTACCTCACTTTTGTAATGATGCTGTAATTACACTGGATCCACCCTGATAATTCAGAATGATTTCCTCGTCTTGATATCCTTAATGAGATTCCATGTGCAAAACCCCAGTCCTTTCTATTCATACCAAGTGAGGGTACAGATTGGCAGGTATAGGGACCTAGGACAGGGATACTATCTTTGGGGGCCATCATCATTCAACTCAACACAGAAGGTCACAGAATGTGAATAGAATTTCCAATAGAGTGAGAGATTGATAGATATATTTAACCAGACAGGGGATTTTCCCCAACCTGAGCAAATTGTAGCCCTGTGAAATTAAGCCAAACTGCATCAGAGACATCTCTGATCAGCTGTAGGAAGGGCCAGGTTCCAATCACACTGAAAATGGTCTAATGAACATTTCAGTGGCCTTTCTTCCACACCAGCATTGAGCTTCAGTTCTCTGTAGTTTGATAACTGATTATTATGATCATGACAATCAAAATCACAGGGAAGGAAACCCTCTAAAAGAAAATTATGTGACTTTAAAAGGAAAAATGAGGAGGGGGGCATGATTTTTCTGAGGTAATTACTCTTGCCTACAAAGAGGGCCAGGGGTGAGGATGATGTCAGTCCAGGGATGACGGATGGAGGCTGCTAGGTGGATGTCCTCACAGAGGTATGATTTTGTTTTTTTTTTTTGTAGAATGTTATAGGCTTGGTGCTAGATCGTGGTTTCTGTAGTATTTTTGTTCATTTATTGTGTGTGTGTGAGTGAGTGCTTTTGTTATGGGACATTAGATTTTGTTTGTTTTTTGAGACAGAGTCGCACTCTGTCACCCTGGGTAGAGTGTCATGGTGTCACAGCTCACAGCAACTGTTGTGCCTAAATCATGGGGTCCCTCCCTATAAATCACCCATTGACCACGTCCAATGCAAAAGCAAGAAGCAATTTTATTACCTAGCCAAGGCTCTCTGTCCCTGACACAGCAGTATAGCAGAGAGCCCCGCCCACAGAGGGGAGAGCAGTTTTAAGGGTACAGAAAGGAACAAAGGGAGGGGGTGATGGGCGCGAACTGCTGGGGAGAACTGATAGGGGGCATACGGGTCTGGTCAATGTCTGTTCTGGGTTAATTGGCCTGGGGAAATATTTACTACAGGATGGCCAAGGTTAAGCACCCTTATCACTTGGGGTGGACATACTGGAGCCAGAGGTTGGGGAGGAAGCAGCTTCCCTATCACCTGTGGTATTTGGCTGTAAGTTGACTCTTTGGTATGCAGCCATAAATTAACCCTTGATGTGCAGCTGCAAATCAAAGGCTGTGGGACAAGGTAGAATTAGTGAAAGGCTGTGGAACAAAATGAGTTAATTTTAACAAAATGGAGTCAGCTTGGTTCTTTTACAACCTCAAACTCCTGGGCTCAAGCCATCCTCTTGCCTCAGCCCCCTGATTAGCTGGATGTATAGGCACCCACAACCATGACTGGTTAAATTTTGGTCAGGCTAGTCTTGTACTTCAGAGCTCAAGTGATCCTCCCACCTTGACCTCCCAGAGTGCTGGGTTTATAGGCAGGAGCCACTGCGCCCTGCCCTGTTATCAGACCTTAGTGCAGGAAAACCCTCACATCAAGGCTGTCTTCTACTCTGGATTTTAAAAACAAGTGACAACTTTCACATTTACTCCCTTGACCAAGATCTTCCCCCCATACCAAAGAATTACTAATCAATCAACCACAAGTTAGGGTCTGATTGCCCCTGGGTACCAGGAGGGACCCATCCCGGTGTGGTGAGGCCAGTTTCACATCCCAGGGAAGAGATTGGCCACTCGTAGCCATCTTTGAGGTTTGGAGGAAGTGAAACTCAGGCTGTGTCTGCCTGGACCCGACTGTTTATTTTTTTATGTGTATTTATTACTAGCTAAATTTTCCTGTCCTAGATCCCTGGTGAACAAGACTGAGTATAAGCAAACTAAGTAATTAAATTTATCCTGAATATATGTGCCACTTTTCCAAACAGATGTAGAGTTTTTTATTGTTTCAGGTTAATTCCAGGGTACAGAGAATTAGGTTACAATGTTCACATTTGTTAGGTAAAGTCCCTCTGGGCCTCGCTGGTTAGTTCAGTTTTGTCTGTTCCAGGGGCAGTGGCTATAAAGGGATAAGCCAGCTTTATTCTGTTAAGAGTTGACCTTTTCAAAAATTTAACAAGTAGCAGGCACAAAATTTTAAAAGTTAAAGACAAAGTAAAATTAATAGTAACCTGGTAATCTTAGTTTGCATAGTGGTTTTGAGCTGCAATCCTGGGCTTAAAGGCAGCCACTGAATGGATCAAACAGCAGTGGTGGGGCTCAGCTGAGATTTGCTTCCACCATGTACCCTGTTGCCCCCCCTTTTTTTCTTACATGTATCTCATCTTTTCTAGAGGAATTTTATCTGGGCACAGAATGCAGACTCAAACATATTTAGTCTTTCTATCAAATGTGAAGAGCCAAGAATAAGTTTACTTTCTTCTTCACCAATTTATTTCAGTATTTTAATTGATTTGAAAATGAAAATGTAGCCGGGCATTGTGGTGGGCTCCTGTAGTCCCAGGGTAAGGCAAGAGAATCACTTAAGTTCAAGAGTTTGAGGTTGCTATGAGCTGTGATGCCATGGCACTCTACCAAGGGTGACATAGTGAGACTCTGTCTCAAAAAAAAAAAAAAAAAAGAAAAGAAAATGAAAATGACCCAGACCCCAGCCATTTAAAAATAAGTATCTATTACTTAATTTAACATACTACAACATTAGGATTTCAAATTACATGAAAAGCTTATATATCAATATTTATCCTATTTACGTTTACCTAATTCATTTATTTTTGGCATAATTATGGCATAATTACTAATTATGTTTAGCATATTTTGGCATAATTATTAATTATGCTTAGATGACTTAGGAAAACTGATATTTGACAAAGCTAGTCATCATTTCAAGTTATTGCCCTGTTAACTATTTTTATAGACTGTTCATATCAGCTGTTCACTTAAGTAAGAATTGTAAAAGCTAAATACACAGGTATTTTGCCAATAATTCAGATGACACAGTGTTTTCATTGAATCAATAGTATTAACTTACTCTTATTTATCAGAGAGTTACACAAACAAAATCATTATGGTTTTAGGATGGGTTTATAGTTTTATGACCATAAAATATTTAGCAGAGATGATCATAAAATAGTCTGACCACTTAGCTCGGGTAAAAAATGCACACTGACAATTCTAAAGACATTTTTATTTTACAACAAATTTAAAACTATGTACTTATCAAAGATTTGGTTAAGTCACATGAATTAAAAGACATTTGAGTTAATGGCTATATATTTCATATGAACATTCATTTATCTAAACCAATCTGAATAGAATCTCAGATGGGATTTTTGGCTGGTTATACTAGATTTTACCACATAGAGATAACGTGTAATATGCATAAACACATGTAGACACATCCTAATAATGATCTCATAGGTTTTGTTTTAGCTTTCTTCACAAAAGAGTGAAACAGAGTAATATAAACTCACCAGTTTGTGAAAGACAACTGGATCCAAATTATATTGCTGATGGAATAGAGCTGTTCACAGGCTGAATTTGACGTGTCCTGAGAGCTGTTCTAAGGAAGGTTGTATGCCAAAATTTTGGTTGAGGTAGTTTGCTTTTAAAAAAAGTTTTGCCCTGTTTTATTCCATCTGTTTGGTTGTAAAGAAGTTTAAGGGTCAAATTTCTAAACATTTGCCTTTCATTTAGGACTGGCTGAATGGTATAAGAAAAAGAGTATCACCAACTGGCCTAAAAGTGTTTTGGTAATGAATCTTTCTTTTGTTTGCTTGTCCAAATGGCTTCAGTAGTCACTGAGGGCAAGGAAGCATTTCAGAAAGATTATTTGAAAGCTGTTTGTTTTTTTTCTTTCTTTTTTTTCATTCCTGCATGGCAAAGTAATCTTTATGCTGGGCAAAGATACATTACACTATTGTTTTGAGCTCAAGATTTTGACCCACTTGATCTAAAAGTCCAACTTAAAAAATATTATCTGATTATTCCTTTTTATAATTTCAATCTTTCGATTAACTGTTCCATCACCCTAAGCAATTTTTTGTCTGGCAAACTTAAATGTTCATTCTCTAAAGATCTCTAGGTTGTTGGTTACCATGGAGCTGATGAAATCTGTAAAACCATTCATTTGAAAGCCCTTTAAAATTTCTTCTTATTTTGGCAGACATGCCCTAAGAAAAACTTCTGAGTGGCCTTTGAAATTAGCAAGGGTATATTATCATAATGCAAATGAAACATCAACAGATCCCACATAGGCAGGAAAGAAATGAATAAGGAGAAACAGAGAACACAGAAGGTGCTCCACATTCACTGTGTAGGTCGCTGGCTGCAGTTTATAATTGTAGCCTAAACATTTGTGCCCTCGTATCAATCTGAAATCAAAAAGAAAAAAAAATAAATCCTCAGGAAAAAAAATAAAAATAAAAAACAAAAACATGCATGGGAAAACCATGTGGCTGTCTGGAGTTCTAAAAAACTTGGCTTATCTAATAGTCGAATACCGATCATTTGGGGAGGTCAGGGGTTGACCCTACACCACCACCTTAACCACAAGTGCAGAAAACACCGGCCAGGGGTCAATTCCTGGTTTCACCCTTTGGTATGTGACTGTTTAAAATTTGAAAATACTTGGCTGGGCACGATGGCTCACACCTGTAATCCCTGCACTCTGGGAGACTGAGGTGGGTGGATCATTTCAGCTCAGGAGTTCAATATGGGTTTGAATAAGAGTGAGACCCCATCTCTACTAAAAATAGAAAAACTAGCTGAGCGTAGATGGTAGGTGCCTATAGTCACAGCTACTTTCTCCTTGGGAAGCTGGGGGAGGAGGATCACTTGAACCTGGGAGTTTGAAGTTGCTGTGAGCTATGATGCCACAGCATTCCACCCAGGGTGACAGAGTGAGACTCTGTCTCAAAAGAAAATAATAAATAAAATTTGAAAATTCAATTCTGGTTCCGATTAATCTCTTGAGATGGAAGGGAGTCCTCTAAACCCTGTCAAAGCATATGGAGGGTCTAGGAAGGTATTTCTGATGGTGACAGCTGCCCTGGTGACTGTTAACTGGCCGTCTCAGGCCCACCATTTCAGACATTTGTGTTTACTCTTACAAGATGTTCAGGAGCAAGCCAAAAAAGCATAGACTGAAATCATTCACAGAAGTGTGTGACCAAACCCAAACAAAACCACAGTCAGAGAGAGGGCTCCCAAATCTTTTAACCCAGGCACACAGGTCAAACAAGATGTTAAACCAGGTGTGCAAAGCCAAATGAGAATTGGCCAGAAAGGGCATGCTTCCCAGGCAGAAAGTAAATTCTGCAGATTACCAGAGTACTCAAACCAAAATAACACCTGTCTTTATACCAACAAAAACAACCAAAAGCTTGCAAAAAAAAAAAAATTGTATGGCTGTGAAGGGGTTTGAGATCATTTATTTAAGATTGCCTGCAATCCAATCGATCCCAAATGAAAGTAAGAAAGAACCCACCAAAGAAAGGGAATCTGAGCAACTGAGAAGAAATTCACCAGGGCTGAGCAGGGGACTCACAGAAGTAGAGAAGGCAAAAGACTCGGTCTGTGCCATGCTCAGTTCCAGGCATTGCCAATTTAAGGGAGATGAGCTCACTTTGATCCCACTTCTGGCACCATAATTTCAACCTAGGCAACAGAAAGGGTGACTCTCTAGAAGACCGTCACATCTATTTGGGAATGGGCATCGCAATAGGAATGCACGTACCACATTAAAGGTTTTTAAAGAAAAAAATGAGGAAGATAAGATATAATTGTTTTGACATAGTTATTCTTGGCTACAAGGATCAATAACCAGGGTAGTCTAAATCCCACCAGCCCAGGAATGGATTAACAAGCTGTGGTGTATGTATACCATGGAATACTATTCAGCCATTAAAAAAGATGGAGACCTTACATCTTTTGTATTAACTGGGAGGAGGTGGAGAACATTTTTCTTAGTAAAGTATCACAAGAATGGAGAAACAAGAATCCTATGTACTCAGTTCTGATGTGAAGGCAGTGGATGATCTAATACAAACCCACATAGGAGAAAAACTGAAATTAATTTAAGGTGGGGGGCAGGGGAATGAGGGAGGGGAAGGAGGGAAGAGAGGGGAATGGGTGTGTTCCCACTTAACGGGCACTACGTTAGGATGTATGGCACACCTCCTAGGGGTGAGACACAATTATAAGAGGGACTTTACCTAATAAATACAAACAAACATTGTAACCTAATTCTTTGCAACCTCAAATTAACCTGAAACAATAATAAAAAAAGAAAAAAAATTAATAAAAACAACCCACTGTAGGGCCAGACGAAGTTTGAAGGGCTGTTGCTGGGCAGATGTTCTTGTGAAAGCTTACGATGGCCTTTGTATAGGGTCATCATTTTGCAGTTGTTTGCAATATTAAGCTGGCATAACACTGGAAAAATGGCTTATGAATATAATTTTTTTAATCTAGCATTTAAATGTAATGTGAATATTTTTATTCCAGGATTTAGGCCAAAAATCATTTCTTAGTTTTCTAATTATTCTTTCAGAAGATAATTAAAAATGCTTATTTTTTATAATGGCTTCATCTACAAAATTGATAGTTAAAAATAATTAGAACTGCTAAATATATAAAAAGAAATTATATGTTAGAAGCAGGATCTAAGATGTATTGGCTCCTAATTGTAAAGCATCCCCCTCCACAGTGAAGATTTAAAGTAATGAAAACTAACTGAACAGAACCTATTTTACAAGTTAATGTACAAAATTAACAATCTGCCGTTTCAGCAATGCATTGGCAATATAAATGTAAATTGCATCATATCTTGTAAGAAACTGTTAAGTTTTTAAAATAAACTTAATTACATAAAATTATTAACGTCAAAATCACAGTAGTTTTATAGAGCAGAATTTGAAAATATGGAGTGAATGTATATAGTTCTCTTTGTCCAAAACAAATCATCCCCAATCAAAAGATAATATAATTAAATTATTAAACCAGTCAAGGAATTTAACTCCATAAAGAAATGTTTTGTTACATTATGGGTCTTTGGCATCATGTGGCACATTAAATATTCCACTCCATCTTTGTGTATCTTTGCTCTCTTTATTCATTTCCATGGGTGTGATTTATTTACTATTTTAAGTTAAAACTCAAATTACAATCTCAAAGATTAGTAGATTTTTTTATTCATTAATTCTGTTGAATTCTGAAGTGTCTATTTCACAATAGAGACGAAAAAGTGTTTATAAACTTTGGGCTTCTATCAAGGATTTAATTTTTAAGAAAATATACCTACGGACTGGAGCATCACTTTAAAACAAACAAGAAAGCCCTTGGACTGTGTGACTGTCTGGTACGTCAAAGATTCAGTCAATCAATTGTCAGGAAAGATGAGGGCCATATTTGAAATAAAAGAACTGGTGTTTACTAGGGATTCATTTTGTTTGAAATAGTTCCCTTCCTCATTTTACTATGATTTCCCTAATGTATTTTTTCATTACCGCAGGTTTTTAATTTTTCCTCCTCTTTTTTAGAACACGGCAGTGCATGTTTTCGTTTGTTATTCTGGTTTGCAGAGTAAGGGGCAGCGAATATTTTGTTCCACTTTGAGATAAACTGATCCAAAAGAAATTTTCCAGCATCCTGATATTGTTTCCTGTAATCTTTGCTGTCTATTTGGAACAGTGCATCTCTCTTCATGGTTTTAATCATTACATTAATTTTTGTCTTGCTGTTTGCTTTGAAATCTCACTAGCCCCAAAACTGCATCCTGTGGGATCTGGGGGTCTTTTGCTGTCAATTACGGTGTGTCCACTGCCTCTTGTGGGAATCCCCCCCCTCAACTTCCAGCTGTGTTAGCTCTGTCCTTGTAATGCTCCTCAGACTGAAGGCGTGACCTGGTGTCTGGCACACAGTAGGTGCTTACTAAATGCAGATGTTCTCTTACTCCAGGAATCCTGCAGTTACCACTAAGCCTTATCAGCTGTTCTTCTCAGCTACTTAAGTCACACAGTCTTTTCTCACGGTACAAGTCTCCAGTTATCCCATTCCACTTGCCACTGTCCATCTGAATTGTGTCTGCCACCATGGTGTGTCCACTGTGCCAGCTGCAGTCCTCTCAAATCTGAGCAGTTCCCTTCACTCCTCTGTGGCTATAACTCCCTGCCTTTATTTATACTGAAATGCCCTATCATTTCTTTTTCTTTTGCCCTTCAATATTTTCCCAGCTCTTAGAATTGATGAGTCTACCATTTTCTTTTTTAATTGTGTAGCCTCAGTTTCATTTAACGTATATGTGTATTTAGCCATAGATTGCTGTATTTCATTTTGCCCTGTCATCTTCCAGAGTAGATGATGTATTTCTTGGGAGTAGAGATTGTTTGCATTTCTGACACCTGGCCAGACCACCACTTGCTACCTCATTCATTGCACGCAACGGATATGTGCCCTTCTGTTTACTTTATCACATGTTAACTGTGCAAAATCGACATTGAATGTTATGGCTGACAGGTAAGTCCTATGCACCTCAAGACACAGAATCAATGGGATAGCTGTCCTGTTTTGTAGAGCAAATCACTTATAAAATACTGTGTATTATTCTTGAGAGTATAAATTGAGCACTTAAGATATTTCCTTTGCAATAGGTAAAGAAAAAAATAGGAGAGTGGGTGAGGGGAAACCCAAGATGCTTTTGAGGGAATAAATCAAAAATCTTGGAAGAGCTATTTTATTTTCATCCTAATGCATACAAGATTAACTCAGCCCATCTGGCTATAGAAAAACACAAACAGTGTCTTCATTAAGTTTGAAATTTTGAGAGATCCAGGATTTGCTTTATCTGTGACAGTCTGTGCACTGCCAAATGTCGTATTTCACATCCTCAACTGGGATTTGGTTTTCTTTGCATCACTGACATGATTTTTAAAAACACCCCATTCAATATGTTTATCTTTGTCACATATTTTCATGTTTTGAACATATAACTTTGATTCCCCAATCGATTAAGATGTTTTGTGACTGTCACCAAAAATCCATCTCTGCCAACAGCAGTTGAACTCTGAGCTCAGAAACACTTTAAGCCTCTTCATCATCAGTGTGCGCTTTGCATCGTTTCCCTCCAGGGTTTTTTTTGTTTGTTAGTTAATTTCAGAGACCTGGAATTAGTGGAAGGTGTGTGTGTGTGTGTGTACACATGTGCCTACCTGTGCTCTCATGCATTCTTTTCTTTTTTCCCATATCAATTGCTAAAATACACTTACTATTGTTTTGTACTGACTTAGTCTCATAAACAAAGCCAAAAAGCTTTATCTGTGCCTTTGCCATATAGAAGCCATATTCCTTAGGTG
Organism: Perodicticus potto; assembly: GCA_963574655.1. Taxonomy (NCBI): domain Eukaryota; kingdom Metazoa; phylum Chordata; class Mammalia; order Primates; family Lorisidae; genus Perodicticus; species Perodicticus potto. The sequence goes on from CAUYRH010096604.1 coordinate 13,944, forward strand.
AATCACATTTAAATCTTTCAGTGTTGTTATGGCTAGAGCATTTAAAACAACTGAACCTCAGAAAAACTTGTTCCTATTTGAAATTTAAAAAGAGAAGCCTACTGTTATAAATCTGTCGCTCTTTGACTGGGCACAGTGGCTCATGCCTATAATCTCAGCTACTCAGGAGGATGAGATGGGAGAATTGGTTGAGCTCAAGAGTTCAAGAGCAGCCTGAGCAAGAGTGAGACCCTGTCTCTACTAAAAATGGGAAAACTAGTCAGGTGTGGTGCCAGGTGCCTGTACTCCCAGCTACTTGGGAGGCTGAGGCAGGAGGATCACTTGAGCCCAGGAGTTTGAGGTTACTGTGAGCTGTGATGCCACAGCACCATATTCAGGGTAACAGAGTTAGACTCTGTCTCAAAAAAAAAAAAGAAAGAAAAAGAAAAAAATCTATCACCCATGATATTGCCATTCAATCCTTTAAGTATCTTCTTTGCTCCTAATCAAATTTCAGAAGTCATTCTGGCAGCCCTAGCATATGAAGACTAGCCCCTTCCTTGCCTTCATTTATAAACACTGACACAGCACAATCTCCTCCGCGAATGCTCCCACTCCTCTAGCTTTGTGTTGGCGCAATTCAAACTGCGTACAGGATTTCCCACAGGTTCGCAATGGGGTACTTAACTGAGACATACCCCTTCAGGTGACTCATGAGCTGGGCAAACACAGACCAGAGAGAACATTAACGTGCGTGTTCTTTAAAGTCTTGCGCTCGTCCGGGCGGCCCACTGATTTTCGCCCAGCCCGGCACACGCAGGTGCGCGAAGCAGCCTGAGCCTCGGCCTTGTCTCCCGCAGCGCGCGGACTCGGAGGTGCGGTGCGGAGGCCCTGACCCGGGCTACGAGCAGAGAATCCGCCGACCGGGCGCCGTGCAATTCGGCCCATGAAGCGCCACGTTTCCAATGATGGAATTTATACGGAAAATTAGATTAGTGGGATTTAGGGGTAATAAACAGGTTTTTCATTGTCAATCCAATTCAACACATTTATTATGAGCACGGACAGCGAGTGCGGAGAATTGGTTTAAGGCACAGGCTACTATCAGCGTGTTCTGCTGTCTAGTGAAACACAAAGAGACAGGTAAACAAATGCTAGGACACGCCTCTTACAATTTTGTTGAAAGTGTGATGGATACTCAGTGAATGTGAAACATCTCGCCTGCTCCGGCCTGACTGATGCAGGGTTCATGCGAGCATGTGAAAGCGTCTCTACAGCACAGGCGCTGCCCGAGCTGAACACCAGCTCCGCTTTATCAAGGCTACGTCAGGGCTGCAGACGCAGGTAGTCTAGTCCATCTAAGAAACAGGCTTACAATTCGCAGAAGCACACAAAGCTGTGGCATAGAGAAAAAATGACAGTGACTGCGTACTGGTGACTGCTGGGAAGTAGAGCACTGTGTTTGCAAAAAGTCTCGAAGATCACATCATGAATTATTTATTCTCTACTAACACATTCAGATTATCCTGGAAGAAAATGGAGAGAGAGTGAGCAATCTTTCTGTATTTCAGATTAGTATAAGGGTGCCGATGACTAGGTCACAATGTTTGCATTTGTCAGGGCAGGTCCCTGTCTTAGCTGTGTCCCGCACCCAGGAGGTGTGCCCATTAGGGGAGGGCTCCAAGCCCCTTCCCTCCTTCCCCCTCCCCCCTTCTCTTCACCCTCCCGCCCCCCCCCCCCATCGAGTTGAAGAAATGTCTTCAACTTGATCCAGATCAATACAAAAGATGTAAAGTCTCCATCTGTTTATGGCTGAAAGTGTTCCATGGTGTACATATACCACAGTTTATTAATCTGTTCATGGGTTGAGAGGCACTTGGGTTGTTTTCATGTCTTGGTGATTGTGAATGGAGCAGCAATAAACAGGCTAGTGCAAATGTCCTTGTGATAAAATGATTTTTTTTTCTTCTGAGCAGATGCTTAGTAATGGGATTGTGGGATCAAATGGAAGGTCTGTTTTGAGTTCTTTGAGGATTCTCTATACTTCTTTCAAAAGAGGCTGTATTAGTTTGCAGGCCCACCAGCAGTGAGAGAGTGTGCCCTTCTCTCCACATCCACACCAGCATCTGCAACTTTGAGACTTTGTGATGTGGGCCATTCTCCCTGGGGTTAGGTGATATCTCAGGGTGGTTTTAATTTGCATTTCTCTGATGATCAGGGATGATGAAAGTGAGTATTTTTAACGAATGTAGTGACTAATTCAATGTTGATGTAAGGAAGAATTTTTTGGCAAGACTTTGCAAAATCAATTTCCTGAAGAATGAAATTAAGTTAGGAGACTCTGATTAGTTATCTTATTTGAATGATGAGACTACCAGTTCTCTTTGAACTGACGAAGAGGTGTCAGCGAGCAGTCCAGAGCGAACTGGACTGAGGAAACGTTTATAGTGCATAGGCTCTGATCACCTGTTATGGGAAGAACATGAGGAAAATGGCATCATGGAATGATTTCAACCTTTACATTAAATAACTGGGTGAAAGTGGGTATCTTTTAAAACAAGAAACATATTATTGAAAAGGGAATATGAAGGCAAACATAAACAAAATTTTAAGCATACCAAAGTTGAAATATATACTTAGGAAAAGGTGTAAGTTGGAGTATGGAGCCAGAAAGATGAGTGAGAGACTGAACCACTGTGTTAGTTATGGATGATGTCACAGAAAAATTTATTTCCTGCTCATGCAATAGTGCAGAGGTTTTCAACCTGTGGGACAGAACCTCTTTGGGGGTTGAAGGACCCTTTCACAGGGGTCGCCTAAATACATCCTGCATATCAGATATTTACATTATAATTCATAATAGTAGCAAAATTACACTTATGAAGGAGCAACGAAAATAATTTTATGTTTGGGGATCACTACAACATGAGGAACTGTATTAAAGGGTCACGGCATTAGGAAGGTTGAGAACCACTGCAATAGTGGAACAGCAGTGTTCCTGCTCAGGTCTTTCCAAAGCATTTAATAAGATGAAGATTTCTTCTGCCACGTGGCATGTCCCTCCTCCAGGCCTTGGAGTCTTCGGCATGTGACCAAGAGAATGGGGACAGATAATACAAACAGCATGTCAGGAGATCACTTCCATCTCATTTCATGGTCAGAATGCAGTGGCCCAACCACACCCAACCATAAAGGGGGCTGGAAATGCAGGCAAGGTGTGTGTGTGCCTCTCCCTTACCAAAGCGAGGTCATCTATGATGGGACCTCAGTAGACTTTTCCATATTGACCTCTGTCACTTACCGATGGTCATCTGAGTGAAAATATGGATATTGAGAACTTCTATAACTTGATTAAGCTAAATTAAATCTTTAAGCTATATTTATAATTCTAATGAATTTTTACATTTAAACAACACTATTTTCTAGTTAGCGCATCTTCCTGAAAATTAAATTTATTAACTATACAGACCACTAGGTCCCTTAATCCAGAGTTCCCAGCCCTGTGTGTTCAACCAAAATGCATCCTCAGGGCACGGGAGACACAGCCGGACAACATAAGAGGAACTGCGTGCTTAGGGAGAAAAAATATTTTCTCTACAACCTTTGCTGTTATGAGTAAATAAAATTAACAACTAATTCTCCTCTACTAATGAAAGTCGTTAAACTTCCATATATCTATAGCTAGCACCCTTCAGAGATTCAGTTGACTACAGCAATTACTTCTTTATTTTATAAAAATAAATGTTTTCTGATGCAGACTCTGAAAAAAATAGGTTTTCTCTGATAAAGTGGAAACATGTATGAGGTCATTTTAATCATGTAGAAAATTTAAAACACAACTTCTGAACTCAATGAACAAATAATTTGAAGGGGACATAACAAAACATTAAAGAATAACAAAACATTAAAGAATATAATAAGGTGAGAAAAATTAAGTTAATGATATTGATCAATAATCTATAAATTTTTTGTGTCAAGCACTTGAATACTAAAACATTGACTCCTTCTCAAATATAAGGATTGTATTTACGTGTGGTATTGCATTAATAATATTTACATTAAAAACATTTAAAAGGCTGAGAAGAAGTTTAATACATAAAACTGGAGTTGTGTTTTAAATTTTGTAAACATCTTACACTTTTTCTCATGAGTTGTCTTTTGTTCTTTGTTAAGTGTGCACTGCCTGGCGATGGGACACATTACCAAAGGGTTTCTGAAAAAGAAGAACAGGTGGTAGCTAGCAAAAATCCTTAAGAAGGGTTTACAGGTTGATGTAGAAGCAGTATAGGAAAATACAAGAGTATAAGAACAAAAATATTCTCTTTTCAGGTGTCACCTGCGGCTCAAAGGAGTATGGCGCCAGCCCCATATGCCAGAGGTGGTGGGTTCAAACCCAGCCCTTGCCAAAAACTGCAATATATATATATATATTCTCTTTTCAAGAGAGTACGTTCACTGGCCTGCCCATGTGGGTGATTTATTTATAAAACAAAATGAGTTCAACACGTGAACAAGCTGAATTCTAATGTTGGTGTTTTACTTTGTGACCTTATAAGATTAGTGTAACCTTTCTTTTGAAAGTGTGAGTTTTCATGCATCTGAAATAGAGCTATCACCAGCATCTCCTCCCTTACTGGACTGTTTAGAAGGCTATAAGAGACAGTACATATAGGGACCTTATTAATTTTGCAATAAGCAGCCATTGCTGTTATTGTTAAGAACAGAATGATAAACCCGGGGCCAGATTTGAAAGCCATGAAAAGCTATCAATATGTTTTGTGTATCTCCTCCAGGCTTTTAACACGCATTAAAATTGTTTATAAAAGAGGGATAAGTGAATAAAAATTACAATTGTCTGTACGGACACCAAGTGGACAGCAATTAGGAGTTTCACTGTTCTGCAGTAATTGGAACACATCAAAGTCAGCACAAATGAAGAGTTAGTAGAATGATTACATGTATAGAAAGTTGACAAATGGAAGGACTGAGAATTTAAGATTTTTATTCTTGAGTGAAGATTCTGTAGAATTGACAAATAAGTATAAATTTCAGTCATTAATTCTGCTTTGCATCAGAAATTTTTAAAGATAGACATATCCAGTTCTAGTTTAAAATTAGTGAAGCAACCTCAGACAGCTTGAGGACCTCCCAAAGTCTACTTCCAGTTTTTAACTAGGAGAAAATTAAAATTTTAAATGCCTAGCTGCATGTTTTATATACCTGGAGTCATATAGAAGTTTTAATAAAATAAAGTTTCATTGAACACTTCAAGCGAGAGAGAGATTTCATGGTTTACTTTCAAACTTTTATAATTCAAATAAATTTTTCATCATTGAAGTTGACAGACTTTATGTAACCTTTAATTTGTTAATCTGAAAATATTTGGCATTTCAGGCTGAATACAGGACTTCATAAAATTGGTCAAAGTCTAGGTCACATTGAAAAATGCATTCCCATAAAAGATGAAAAAATGTTAAGTGATTTCTCTTCTTACTATTTTTGGATTTCAAATTAATACAAGTGTACAAATGTTTAGGTTACATTGTTTTCACTTCTAATGCAAGGTTCAAGCTGGAGTTGAGCCCTTCACCCAGGAGGTGTGTTGAGCACCCTCACACTGTGTAGATTAGGTGAGATCCTGCCTACCAGGGGGCGTGCTGACCACCCTCACACTGTGCACATCAGGTGAGATCCCACCCACCAGTGAATGTGCTGA
>CAUYRH010096605.1:0-29807 GCA_963574655.1 Perodicticus potto
AGCTCAGACTCTACCCAGACCTACTGAATCAGAAACATGGCATGGGGGAGACCAGAAATCTGTGTTTTGAAGGCCTCCTACACTTAAATTTGAGACAGAAAATGATAAAAACTGTGATGGAGAGTAACTGGTGTTATTTCACATATCGTGTCAGGGCTGGGCTCTTTAAGAAAGTGCCATCTCCCACTTATTCTAGGGCATACATACACTATTTTACTTTTTTTTTTTTTTTTTTTGAGAAAGAGCCTCAAGATGGCACCCTGAAGAGTGTGCTTTGGCATCAAAGGTACCACCACCCTCCAATTCCTGGGGGCAAGCGAGTATCTTGCCACCGCCACCCAAGTAGCTGGGACTACAGGCGCCCGCCACAACACCTGGCCATTTTTTGGTTGCAGCCACCATTGTTGTTTGGCGGGCCCGGGCTGGATTCGAACCCGCCAGCTCAGGTGTACGTGGCTGGCGCCTTAGCTGCTTGAGCCACAGGTGCCGAGCCTATTTTACTTTTTTAAATCATAAAACAAGAGAACAGATTTGGTTAGTTTAGAAGAAAAAAAAAAAAAAAGAAAGAAAGTGCCATCTGAACTGCGTTGAAGCATGAGAGACTTGAAGAGCCAGAAGAGAGTTCCAAACAGAAGGCACAGGGAGTGCAGAGACCGCGAGGTGGGGAAGAGAAGGGAGCCAGTGTAGCCATGATCTTATTGGACGGGCAAGGTCTACGAACTCTGAGATGATGGGATGGTCATGGAGCCCTTCTAAATATTCTCTAAAATGAAGGAAACAATATAATTAAAACCTGGCCTTGTCACTGGGCTGTTTTGAGAGTTCTATTAGTTAGTGGATGTGGAAGCATTTAGAAAAGCAAAGGCAGTGTTCCACTGTGAATTATTACGATGAAGAGAGTCAGTGAAGGATGCAACCTCAGTATTCAGCCTCCCACAGTGAGAAGCCAGCAGACCATAGGCCAGTGCCACCTGGTCCCATGCCACTACCTGCTCTCTGGAGCTAAATAAAATGGAGATGAAACCAGATCGCTGGTTTCTCAGATAAACTGTAAATGTCCTAGAAAAAAACTGCTTGGAGATCTGAGATGAGGGTTTCCTGGAAACATCTGACAATAGTACTCTTATATCTCTCCCTTAATGGTCAATCTGAGAGGATTCTTGACTTCCTAAGGAGCTTGTGTCTTGCTCTAGATGCTTGCAAACTCTTTCCAGGTATTACTAAAAAAAAAAAAATGCAGTGCCATAATTCTCAAAGTACCAGGTCATGTGCTATTTTCATGGTCAGCCAATTTCATACACCCATTGATGCCCCTTTCTCAGGAGGACTTGGCAAAGGGCTCATCTCTGCTTCAAGTTCAAGGAGGGCTTTGACCATGACCCTGAGAACGTGGAGGTGATATAATTGAGAGGTGGCCCCAAGAGCTTAGACTACATGAAAATCACTGCCTCAGATGAAACATGAAACATACTAAAAGCTCCAAAAAGTCTCCAGAAGCTGCCCTTCACCTAGTTGTCATAGCATCTTCACATCCCAAGTGGTGAAGGCTCGAGGGAGCCTTCAGAGGTTATCATCAGCCCCTCTTGTATATATACAGATGGGAAGCTAGAGCCCCAGAGAGAGAAGAGACTGGAGCACCACCACCCAGTGAGCTTGCTGCAGTGCTAAGATTAGACCAGGACTCCAGTCAGCTGAGCACTCATATCAGAAATCTTCCTTAAACATAATGGAAATGTACTACTCTCCCACACAAACACCAGTGTTCACAGAATGAAGCCCAAGTCACCTGCATGGCATTCAAGGTGACCCCAGTCTAGTTCCAGCCAACCTTCTCAGCCTCCTCGTAGTCACAGTCTGTGTCCAGGCTGCAGGTATGCTGAGTATCACAGGGCATCATGGTGGGCAGATGGCCCTCATCGGCAGTCCTCAAAATGCCAGGAACTTTCTTACCTCTCTGGCTCTGCTGACACTGCTCGCCAACCCAGAATGACCTTCCCTATCTCTGACGTGAAAATCCTATTCAACTCCCCAAAGATTCAGATCCATCCCTAGGGCAGAGTTAGTGGCCCTGTGAGCAGTCCACAGCACTGGGCACACGCTGCTCCATGCTGGACTCATGGAGAGATTCTGATTAGTTCTGCATATTGCCCCTCCCTAACTCCCATCACACCCATTCAGCTGAGAGATTCTGAGGGCAGGGACAGTATCTTGCTCATCTTTAGATCCCCTCCCAGGACTTGGCTCATTCAGTATCTGTTCAATCAAATGGATACACAGCTGTGCAACACCTGTCCTCACAAAAAGCTTGTGCAACCACTCAGCCAGAGCCAACAGAGTGCCTCATACTTATTTGTGTTGCTGTCTCATTTCATTGGGTTATAATTGTTTATATATTGGGTTCCATATTTCTACCAACCCACCCAACTTCTGCCAAGAAGACTGTGAACTGCCCATGGTAGCAACAATGCCTTAATTAAATTAATCTTTATGTGCATAGCCCCAGACCTCAACACACAAATGATAAATGAATGAATAAATTCCATCCATGATAACAAATGAACCTGAGATAGAATCAATTTTCTCTTTCTCATTTGAATCCTATATGTACAATTCACTCTGGGTAGCTTCTCTGCTAATTCAACAAATATTTCTCAGGTGCTAGAAATACAACCATATGAGAGAAGGTTCTACTGGTGGAGAGATGTTAAATAATTAACCGCCAATGTCTATTTATTACAGTTATGGCATGTGCACCAGAGGACACAGGCAGGATGCAGTGGTCACTCCTGACTCTGCCTACAAAGCCCTGTCTCACCATGCTTCATCTCAGCCACGGTGGTTCCAGCAGGCATAGCCATCCCTCACCAGCTCAGATGCGAAAACAGATGGCTTATCTTTCTCCCCGACAAGAATGAAGCAGAGTCTGGGTTTTTTGTGTCTTTGCACTGTTTCATATAATCTCCCTCAAATTCTTACCCCCCTCCCATGGGAACTGTTGAAGATGCCAATTTCATACTGATTCTGGATGTGAAGTCTGTCCTGTCTGACCTCATTGACTCTTGGGGGACATGTTAAGACCTGTGAAATATGTAGAGCTCAGAAATCTACTCTGGCTGGGTTTCCACAAATGTTTTAGTTTAAAAGAAAATCAGATAACACCACGACAAGACCCCAAGGATTACGGTTTCCCCAGCCGCAACACACCAGCCATCCCCAGAGTCTGCATGCTGGCTGCCTGGGGCAGGGCCCAGCACTGGCTGTCCCCATCTCCCCTCTGGCCCGGCTCCGACAAGCTGGAGGGGAACAGAAGGTCAGTCCTTGACATCCAGTCTGATGTCTGAGGCCCTCTGGAGGGAAGGAATCCTGTGAATGTCCTTTCCCTGCCAGCCCCCAAGGAGATGGCCCAGAGACCCCTCCTCATGCATGCTCCTTTGTTTCCAAGACAAACAGGAGCCTCGGGTAGTTGCTGGGCTCCAAGAGTTTGCCAATGACATGTCATGTAATTGAATGGCGCCCTCTGGAGTTGTGCAAGGAGGTGGTGGTGGATCTCTGGGAGCCACTCAAAGCCTGGGCTTCAAAAGCACAGCCTCCAACTGAGTTTCCCCTTAGGGAAAAGGATGGTGAAGTTAATCTGACCTGAAGTCAGATTCATCTTTTCCCATCAGCCCCTCGGCTATGCTGTTTATTCAATTCCATTAAACACTCACTGAATGCCAGCAGCACCCAGCACCATGCCAGGTGTGGGACAGATACAGTGAACATGGCCCCAGCCCATAGGATGCTCAAGGAACAAGGAGTCTCTCAGTCATCTTAGTCCCCTCCCTGTACTCAGCTCAGTGGGAAGGGTCGGTACAGAGTGCACTAAGATGAATGAAGAGAGGCCCAGTGAGGAAGGAGTGAAGGTGCCCCTGTCACCTGCCTGGGTTCAGCTGTACCCACACACTCCTTCCTCCCATTTATTCATTCAGTAAATCACTTATTTATTTACATTTTTATTTTTGAGACAAGGTCTTGTTCTGTTGCCCAGGCTAGAATGGCAGTGGCATCATCATAGCTCACAGCAACCTCAAACTCCTGGTCTCGAACCTCCTGCCTCAGCCTCCTGAGTAGCTGGGACTACAGGCACCTGCAACAATGCCTGGGTAGTTTTTCTGTTTTTAGTAGAGGGGGGTCTTGCTCTTGCTTAGGCTGGTCTTGAACTCCTGACCTCAAGCAATCCTCCTGCCTCAGCCTCCCAGAGTGCTGAGATTACAGGAGTGAACCACTGCACTGGCCCTTGACATTCCCTTACTGAGAGGTCACTCTGCCAGAGGCTGTAGACAAATAATGAAAGCTGATGCACTGCATTTCAGGAATTCCCCTCATCAGACACCCCACCCACTTCCCCAAACCCCCGACACCCATGCCCTTCATTCTGAAATAAGAGAACCTGCCCACGTTGCCCTCGGGCTACTGGGAAGCTGTGGCTTTTCTGCCTCTATACTTAGCCACAGACAAGGCTGCCGGGGGGGGCAGGTTGTCTGGCTCAGGGGTCTCTCTAAAGAGGGGTGGGCTCACTCTACCAGCACTTCCCCATCACCACCTGCTGGGCCAGGGTGCCATGTGGTCTGTGTAGTCCATGTGCCCAGAGAGGCTGGCCACCCTGGGAGAGGAGCTCAAAGGTACTCAAGTTGCTCTCTGGCACTCCCAGAGGCAAGGAGGACCCCACAAAAAGGCTCAAAAGCTGCTTCTGTGGCCTGAGAGGGGTCAGAGTGGAGACAGCCAGGAAGAATTGTCAGTATACGATCACAGATCCTCCCCTCTTGGGTTTCCCTCCCCAAATACCCCCAGCTGGGAAACGCGGCCAATAAGTACCCGCCACATCTCTGGGCCTGGGACTGGGCAGGGACAGGTGAGATGTGAGGCCAAGAGAGTTGCCGCTCCTAGAAGATAAAGAGCTTGTGGGGGGAGGGATGACGGCAGTGATTGGAGGGAGGGGCAGACCTGACTATTAGACAAGCAGCACATCCTTCACTAAGACTCAAAACAGTCCCTCCAGGTAAGCGTTTTCATCCCACCTTGTAGATGGGACACACCCAAAGGGTTTAAAGTCCTGAGCTATCAATAGTACCAGGACTGATTGAAACCCCAGACTGCATAAAGCCCATGTTCCTTCCTCTGCATCATATGATCACCCACTATGCCCTGCCATAACAAACTGCTCACTCTGGGGCCACAGAGAAATAAAGATCTCCTTTTATTTTTTCTCTAACAGCTGATATTATAACTGGGGCCTACCAATTTTTTCCATGAGGCTGTTGTTCATCAAATATGATTTCTAATTTATTGTTTTAGTCCGTTTTATTGTGCTTGGGCACACACTCTCCATAAAACAAACGCTTTGCATTCTTTCATATGGGATTTTTATATTTCATTTAATCCATTCCTGATCACACAGACAGCCCTCAGATCACTATGTTTCTTGCATTACAACTAGCATGGGGGCAGGGGCAGCAGATAGCCTTTGGGAACCATCCCTAAAAGCAGAGAAAAACCATCTACACAGTCTGCTAATTTTATACAGAACATTTGTAAGTGATTCTGTTCTAGAGTTCACCAGAGATGGATCAATGTACTTACATCAAAAGATGTTTGAAAAGAAATCTATGACTAGATTTGACAACAGAAGAGACAGTACAATCTCATGTCTCCATTTCAACACATTTAGATTTCCTGCACCTCGTTAAGAAACATAGCATGCACCTTTCACTAATTTAAAAACATGAGGCTAACTGGTCAGCTCAGAACTGGCCCTGGTGTTTGAGGTGATTTGCAACCTTGCAGGTAACCATGACCTCCTGTCTCCAGCCAGCACTCGCTTCAGACCTGGTCATGCACCTACCTTTCCCAGAACTATCAGAAGCAGAGCTGAATGGTCCTGCTGTTAAGAAGTCCACACTTCATCCATCCTCTGCAACACCACTTAACTTTTCACACACAACTGGCTAATTCCCCAGAGTGGAATATAATTAAAAGAAACATGACCAGACCAAGGAACATCAGATGAGAGCCAAGAAAAACTTGTAGGTCATTGAAAACACTTCCATGCTAGGCACTGGGGAAGTGACAAAGGCACCAAGGGCTGAGCATGTCCCACCAGAGAGGCCCCACTCAGCATGTGAGGCCAGTCAGTGCACCGAACCTCACCACGGGCAAGTGCCAATTACCAAAGTGGGCTGCAGCTGGGAGTGGGAGGAACCTCCTGGCAAACAGAGAATTGGCTGCTCCCAGCAGGAGGTGTCCCTGAGCCTGTGGGCTACTTGAATCACACCCCAGTGGAGAAAGCCATGGTACCTGAGCAACACAGCTGAGAAAGAGTTAACAGCAAATCCAGGCTGAGCACAAAACTTAACGTTCCCTAAATATTGGGAAGATTTAGAATAGGACGGCATTCATGAGTATGAGGGAGCCTGAGAAATCATCTGATTCAAGAAATTTAAACCTTTTGTGTGTGTGCCTCCAACCTATTTTGCAGCCCAGGGACCCCCTACTCAGAATAATGCTTTTAACTGCATAAAATCAAACTCTGAGGATTAAAAAGATACTGTTATCAAAAATTCTGTTGAATGTGTGATACAGTAATATACATATACCTCTTTATCAGTGCATTAAAGAACAAGATTAGGCAGCAGATAAACTACCTTTTACAATTTTGAAGTGATAAGTATGAATGAGATTTCAAAATAACATTTTAAAATACAGTACAACCTCTGTAAGCTGACCACCCAACAGACTGTAACAAATAGGTCAACATCCGGAGGCGGTCAACTTAAGGAACTAGGCCTACTTTACTGATACACACATGTGGTGCATGTCTGGTCTACGAAAATTAGGTCAACTAAGGAGGTGGTCAACTATGGAGGCTCTGCTGTATTTCAAATACTTCAAAACATTTCAAAATAATTGCCACAGCTATCATGTGATATGTAAACATCAGATTCTCTTGTGGACACTGTGAAAGGTACTTTTAACTGCCCTGTGGATTGCTGCCTACATAACAGTCAATAATGCTAAATTTCAATTAGAAGTTAATGGGGGAAAAAAAGCATAAAAATAGATATCCTGATATCTATCCACAGATCTCAGATTCAGATCCCTAATGTGATATAATCCCTTCTTTTGTACAGAGAAAACTTGTGCCAGAGAAGCCAAGTGACTTTCTAAATGTCACTAGTAAGTAGCAAACCTGGAATGAAAATCCAGTTCTTACTGACATTTCATCTTGTCCCTTTACCACCACAGTGTGATACTTCAATTTAAGTTCTAAAACAATTTCTTCTCAGTTTTTGTTTTGTTTCTTAAATAAAAGTAATATGTTCTTCTAAAAATGAAGTTTCCAGGTCCGAGTGGTAGCTCATACCAATAATCCCAGCACTTGGGAGGCCCAGGCGGGTGGACTACCTAAGCTCGCAGGTTCAAGACCAGCCTGAGCAAGAGCATGACCCCATCTTTAAAAAATAGCTGGGAGTGGTGGCAGGTGCCTGTAGTCCTATCTACTTGGGAGGATGAGGCAAAAGGATCACTTGAACCCAAGAGTTTGAGGTTGTTGTGAGCTAAGATACAATGGCACTCTACCAATGGTGACCAAGTGAGACTCTATCTCAAAAAATAAATAAAATTAAAATGAAATTTCCACCTTTCTTTAAACGTAGTGCTATCAAAAAAATAGATAGATGGATGAAAGCCTTGCTAATCAAAGTGCAGTCTCTGGCCCGAAAGCATTACATCACCTGGAAGTTTGTGAGAAAATTCAGAACCTCGGGCCCACCCCAGACCTTCTGAGTCAGAATCCGCCTTCCCCAAGTGATTCCTGCACACGTTAACTTTTGAGAAGAGCTATTGTGAATAACTTCCTCAAGTCTCTTCTCTGCTGAGGTCCCCTTATAAGCAAAAGTTCATCCTAACTCCTACTGCTGAAAAGTGGCAGGACCTCAACCCTCAACCCTCTACCAGGTACACACTATTAAATCTAATTACCAGGTGAAAGAATAAACAATAACCATAAGAAGACTGGGGTTTTGGAATAGGAGAAGTCATAATGGAATGATGAAATTCAAAATAATGAAAACAATGACTGTAATAACTACCTGATTAAGCTCTTACCATGAGCCAGCCTCCATGTCAGACCATTTACTCTCATTTTCTCACTAAATTCTCCAAATACTCTATGGAGGGGGAAGTCAATGCTATTATCCCTGTTTACAGACAGAAAAACCGAGGTTCTGAGAGGTTAAGCCACTTGCCCACCATCCTAGGCAATGATAGGTTAATACGTGAAGCAAGATAGGAAATCTTGCTTGGAAGCCATTCATGAACAACCTTGCTGGGGCTGGTTCATGAGGACATCTGAGCAAACCCCACTGTGGAGCCCCTGCCTCAGTCCTGGGTCCCACTGGCTCTCCAGGCCTGCATGGCCCCAGTGCTCTTGGCAAGCTAAAGAACCATGTGGCCTCAGCGTCATGAATTTTCCTTTTGGTCTCGACCTGAGGACTGAGTTTCAAGTTACAGCCCAAGCCAGAGACCTGTACAAAAAATAAGAAAAGTCTGTGGGCATAGAGGCAATCCCCTTCTCCCTCATCTGTGCCAACCAAGCCTGCCACACTGAGGGCTGAAGTTCCCACATGCTCTTGGCCTTGTCTTATCCACTCAACACATTGGACTGACTTCCCACTGTTGTATTTCACAATTTAAATAAACCCAGGCTTTGCTGGCATCTCCAAGCAGATTCTGAGTGAAGCCTCATCAAGACTTAGCTGGGCAAAGACCCAAGAGGACTGAAAGGTAGGTGTGTACTGAGCTCAATTTTAGGTCATTTTAAAAGTGTTAAAGAATTAGGCCTTCAATGCATCTTCAGACTTCAAAACTTTCCATGGGTCATCATCCCAAGACCTTAGCAGCCTCCTCAACAAATCCTTCCCAATTAACATTTACTATGTGATAATTCTGTGCAGACACCAAACAAGGTGCTTGTATATATTATCTGTGAGACAGGGCATTGTTATACCCATATTACAGATGAAGAACCCAAGCCTCAGGTCTCACAGGTAAAGGTGGCCAAACCAAGGTGAGAATCAAGGCCCCTCCACTCCAGAGCCTTCCTATCTCTCCATTCTCTTTGTACCATCTTGAAAACTTATCAGAGTCCACCTTGAATTTCAGCTGCTGTTCTATGTTTAATCACCTTTCTTTGACCACATGCTCTAGAGAGAGCCCATGGCTGCGCCCAAACTCCATGTCCTCCTAAGTGCCTAGGCCAGAGCCTAGCACCAATGAACACTCTGTAAACATCACTTAACTAAATATTGGCTGGCTTTCAGGAAACTCAAGAGAAAGCCTCAGGCCCACCCATCCATCTTCCAAAAGGATCCATATGTATTGCTCTCTGCCTGCTTGGGCACTCCGATTAAACATAAATATCCCAGGCCAGAAGAAAGAATAAAGACATTGCTTATAATTTCACAAATGGTCAGAAGAATCCCGGCAGTCTCCAGAGTACATGGCGTTAGCAAAAGGCTGCTTTCTCGGCCCTAAAACATTTCATGAACTCTAATTACTCATGGGGCCCCCTAAATTTGCCATTCATCCAGGTCAGTTAGCAAAGTCGGAACTTGAAATGTTCACCCAGAGTGATGACAAGTTGAGCCCCACAGGGGATGAGCATGAAGAGACAAATGGCAGCCGCAGCTAGGGACTGGGTCTCAGAGGCAGCATGCCATGAGAGGAAGGTCCCAAATGCAGGCCCACATCACATTTGTGTCTATTAGGCCAGCCCAGAATTCTGTGTGTGTGTGTGTGTGTGCGCGCGCGTGCTTGCCAGAGAGAGAGAGAGAAAGAGAGAGAGAGAGAACCTACCTTCCATCTGGGTCCTGACTGTGTTGTTCTGGAGAGAGAGCACCTGCCTTCTATCTGGGTCCTGGCTGTGTTCTGGATGGGTCTTCAGCAGCCCTTCCTTGCCAGTTAACCTCAGGGGAGGGAGTCTGCCTGGTTCTCCCTCCCCTGAGAATCTGGTCACCAGATCTCCCAAGGGTCCGGCATCTGGGTGACACATTCCAACCACCCATGAGTCCCATCAACCCTGGCAGAGGCTGCCCTATAGCTGGATGCCTTCATGCCAAGATGCCAGTTTTCTGAATGACACAAAATTTGCTTTGCTTATACACTATAATTCTTGGGTCACTGTTTATCCTGTCTGAAAAAGGGTCCCAACCATTCCAGCTTTATATCTAGGAGCTTGTGGACTTGAGCCTAAGGCCAAACTTTGTTTCAGAAGGAGCAAGGTCTTGTCACCTCCAAAGCAGAACCCAAAACAGAGAAGTCAAGAAAGACACTCAGAGGTACTGGGGACCCACATGCTGAGCTAGCCCCTCCTCAGCTTGGGCAAAAAGGAGGAGGCTCTTCCTTAGAAGTAGGTCCAAAGACCAGAAAAAGTAAACCACAGTGAACGGGAGGGTACCCATTTCTTCCTCAAGGAAGACTTTCTTTAGGAGAAGAAACCAGGGTATGGAGAGAGCACAAGATCAAGGATGTTACCTACAAAGTGGTTTGCCCTCAAAATTAAACCTCAAATAAATCAAGTCTCTAGATCTACCTACATAAAATTATAGGGGAGGAAGGAATAAGTTAGAGACTACCACAAGAGTGCAACCAGCCAAATCCCAAATGTAGGAAATTCTGCAGGACAAAGAACTCAGCCTCTCCAACATGTAAGTAGCAAGGAAAACAATAAAGACCAAGGGACATTTAAGAGACTTGTCAACTGATGCAATTTGTAGGCTTTGTTTGATTGAATCAATTCAAACAAACCAATAGAAAAAAGGCTACTGAGATGGTTCCACATGCTTTGGGGCTCAACTTGTCATCGTCTGGGTGGACATTCCAAGTTCAAGTTTTGCTAACCCTTCTGGCTCCATCACAAATTTAGGGGCTCTGAGAGTAACTAACCTTTGTGAAATGCTTTGTGGCTGAAAAAGCAGCCTTTTGCTGGAGCTGTATTATACCATGAGCTGCAGCAATTCTTCTTACCATTTGTGAGATTACAAGAAATTCGTGAGAAAACCAGGAAAATTTGAATATTACCTGGATATTAAATGATAAAAAGGGATTATGGTTGGCTTATGGAAGTTTGATAATGGTAATGTGGTTTGGTGGGGGCGGGGGTGTGTTTCAAATTTTTTGTAAAGAATCTTTATCCCTTAAAGATAACTGAAGTATTTAGGATGAAATTTTATGATGTCTGAGATTTGCTTTAAATCAATGCACTGAATGGAGGGTATGAGGAAATTTTTGTGCCGGTGTCGGTAACTACTAAAGCTGGATAGTAAGGAGCTAAGTGTACATCATGGTCTTTCTATTCTTGCCTGGGTTCAAAATTTTACACAGAAACTGTCCTTAAAGAGAGAGAGAAAGAGAGAAAGGACCTTGGTTTTTGGTTTTTTTTTTTCTTTTTTTTGAGTCAGACTCTCACTATATCACGCTTAATAGAGTGCCATGGCATCACAGCTCACAGCAACCTCCAACTCTTGGGCCCAAGCAATTCTCTTGCTTAAGCCTCCCAAGCAGCTGGGACTACAGGTGCCTGCCACAACCCCCGGCTATTTTTTGTTGTTGCAGTTGTTCATTGCTGTTTAGCTGGCCCAGGCCAGGCTCAAACCTGCCAGCCTCGGTGTATGTGGCTGGCACCGTAACCACTGTGCTACAGGTGCTGAGCCAGGGACCTCGTTTTTAATCCAGCTTCTATACTGACTCTTAGAGAGAACGTGAACAAACTTTTACTTTACTGAGCCTCAGTCTCCTTACCCAGAGCTTGAACAGTTCAAATCCTGGTTTGGCATCTCACTGGCTGTGTGAGCATGGACAGGTTTCTTAGCTTCTCTGTGCTTCAGCTTCCTTGTGGGTGAAACTGTTCTACTTCACCAGGTTGTTATGAGGATTAAGGGCATTAATTCGTGTAGTGGTCCTGTCACGTAAGCACCATCCAAGTGCTTGATATTATCACTGCTGCTGCTGTTACTGTTGTTTATTATTATTTTTATTTTGATGAGGAAGGGAATGAGACTCCTTTGGAGATGTTGCCACCTCTCTAGAAAAATGAAGTTTCAGAAATATTTCCTGATCCTCCCCAATGTACACAGAGCTCATGTGATGCTTCCTCACAGGATCAAAGCCATGCTCCAGAAATCACCCACATTCTCCTTCTCTGGGCAGTGACAGCTCCAGACTCATCTCCTTGTCTTTCTCAGCAATTTCCCCCTCTGGTTTCCTCCTCTTCTGTTACCATGCCTTGCTTCCGTTTTTCGCCTGTTCCCAGGCCCCCCGGCCCCCAGTTCCTGGAAGGAACAGTGGGTAGAAAGGGCCTCCCTTCCCCGTCCCTGCTCTCCCCACCTCCCATGCCTCCTCTTACAATGCCCAGAGAGACCTCCTCGAGGGTCTATTTGAAAGCCCTCTGTAAATCAGGAAACCATGGGGTGGAGTGAAGGGAAGTTAGAAAGAACGTGGGACTTATGAATGCATAATGCTGTACTTTTTGGAAATGGATGGGCCTGGTGCCAGTCCTCACTAGGGTTCCTGGATTGTATTCTTCTTACAAAAGGGCCATTATGAAGCCTCCGCATCTCCCATGTGACAGGTTCAGGGCCATAAAAGGCATGACGTCAGAGGGACCAGGGGTGAGTAGGTTTCCCAGCCATGTCCTCATTGTCAGGGGCGCTGGGACCCCAGAAAGAGGTCTGAGAGAGAGAGGGAGGGAGGGAGAGCCCTGCAGCAGTCCCCAGCTGTTCTGCAAAGGGACCTACAGAGTGGCCTAAGACGTCAGCTAGAGACGCCTACGCCACAGCTCATCAGGGACCCCTCCTCAAACCCCAGAGTGCCTTGGAAGTGTCATTACCCCCTCTCCTCACCCTAAGGTGTGCACATGTAGAGCTGGTCACTCTGCTGAGCCACCTGCCACACGACACCCTGGAAGAGCAGCCCCACCTGCTCCCACTGCACTTCTCTATTTCTGCATTTTCTTTATGGACCATTTCTTTGCTACCAGTTGAGAGAGATCACGTCATATAGTTAGGAAATCACAGATGGGAGAAGTCAGAGGAGTGGGACTCACAGTCTACCTCTGGGATCTCCTGTGGTTGTTAACATTACCCTTTCTATAAAATGAAAAGGCTGAAGTTGAAGGTTGGTAAAAGTCCCTTCCAATTGCAATGGTCTATTGTTCTGTAGCTTGTTGTAAGGAAGTATGTCATCATCTTCCCTACCAAAGCCTGTACATAGCTTGACTGCATCACCCTCCTTCCCTTTGTACCGCATCTAAATTCGAGGAAAACATCAAGCAGCTCCCCACCTCCCCCATCTCTCTCTGTCTCTCCCTCCCTCTCATTCACACACACACATACTCCCCACCCCGACCCCACCTTTTGAGCCCAGTAAGAAGGTCAAAGCTCAGGATTAGGTGTATCCAATTTTCCCTTGTAGCTGTCAAGCATACTTGTTTGCATGTTTATTACACATGTTCTAATGGGAATGCACACTCCTTCCCACAAGCATATAGAAGATGTTATAAACAACACAGCCTCTCTTAGAGTTGGTTACAGCTTAACACTCCAGAGCCTGAAATGGAACCAACAAATATCTCACTATGTATACCAATGGTCTTCTAAACTTACAGGATACAGGAAGGAAAGATGAGAACTTCAATTCATTTTTACTTTTATCACTTCCTTTAAAATTTTCTATTTCTTATGTGAGTTTTATACTCCTCAAACCATTAGTATGACAGGGGATGTATGTAATTTGTAAATATCTGTGTAATGGAGGTCCAGGCTCAAAAATTTTTGCAGATAGGGTGCAGAATCAGAAAAGTTTAGAACCAAGCTGAAGACAGTTACAAGGTTTTGGTCTGACCACAGCCAAAGAGACCAGGGAGGATCACAGGTAACTCTTCCCCAAGGCCACACTGGCCAACAAAACCTACAACTCTATGGGATACTGGCCACACACACCCCTTGCCAATTCCTTTGCAGCTCAGGACATAGCATATCTCCTTCCCAGAATTCTACTCTTGCTATGCGCTCCCATCTGAGGAGCCCCTTTTGGCCGAAAGAACATTACTTCCCACCCAACCAACCTATTTTCTTTCCAGAACAGTCAGCCTTGACTCTCACAGGTGAGGGGTGTTGAAGGCAGAGCTCTGGTCCTTCCCAGATCTTCTCTCTGGGATTCACGTACTGCTAAGTTTGACTAGGTGCGTTCATTATTTAACTAAGAAAATATGAGCTTGTTTTAAAATCTATAGATGAGAGAGAAAGAAAATAAAGAAAAAAACAAATTGACTTTCTGGAGAATTGTGAATGACATAGCAAACTAACTTCCCTAGGTTGGCATGGATCCAGACACAAGTTGCTGGAAGTGAAGAGTATGTAGAAAGTAAAACGTTGTTTGGCTAGGGCAGTGAATGGTAGCTAACAACCCATTTGGGGTGGACATACTGGATTCAGACAGTGTCTTCACCAAGCACGAGGAGAGGAGGAGAAAGGCCAAGCCACTCACCCACACACTGGTTGCTTTCATCCATCTGGTATCCAAAGCGGCATATGAGAGGCCTTGAGATCGTGGGGTAGTTTGGAGCTGGCAGTGGTGGGGCAGCTGCTGGGTATGGACCTGAGTAGGGGGTCGAATAAGGGTTCGAGTAGGGCCCTCGATACACCGGGTTTGTTCGGGGGATGCATAAATACCCGCCATTTTGGTTAACACACATCATGTCTCCTCGACAGGCCTCAGGGATGGTCCGGCACTCATCAATATCTGCAAGGCCCGAGAAAGGATGAGCGTTAGTGACCCCCAAGCATGTTGTGCATGGTGCATATTTAAGCAAAGCTTTCTGCTAGGAGCGGCACAAAGGACCCCCAAACACACTTCACCAGCATCCGCTCTCAAACACCTAGAGAGTTCCCAGCTCACTGTAGGCTCATCATGTTGCCTGAACTGAATCAAAGTGACCAGCATCACCCAAGCACCAACCTTTCAAATACCACCACCATGATATTGACCATATCTGCAAAAACCTTGCTGTGGTTTGAATGTCCCCTCCTAAACTTATATTGAAACTTAATCCCCAATGTGGCAATATTAGAGGCAGAACCTTTAAAAAGTGATTAGGTTTTGAGGGCTATGCCCTTATTAATGAATTAATCTAGTCATGGATTAATGGATGAATGAGTTATCCTGGGCATGGGACTGGTGGCTTTACGAGAACAGAAAGAGAGACCTGAGCTAGGATGCTCAGCCCCCTCTCCACGTGATGTTCTGGGCCACTTTGGGACTCTGCAGAGGCCCCATTAGCAAGAAGCCCCTCACCAGCTGTAGCACTTTGATCTAGGTCTTCACAGCCTCCATAATTGTAGCAAATAAATTTCTTTTCTTTATAAATTACCCAGTTTCAGGTATTCTGTTCTAAGCAACAGAAAATAGAAACCCATATTATCAGTTGTTTAATACTTTCAAACGAGCCCGCATTTGAAACCCAATTAAATGTATTTTTTTAATCTTACATGACTACAGCAAATGAAAAACACTCTCAATTATCATAAACAAAAACAATAAAAATAAATACACAACTATTAAAATAAAGTGTTTTCCTGTGGATGTACCATCTAAAAACATGTCATGTACTCTGTGTGCACATACTACACTCTGGACTAGGATAGGACTAAGAATTGCTCTCACTTCTACTCTAAATAACAGCTGGGCAAGGTAGAAAGAGTCCCTTGCATCAAGTAAGACAAGGCTTGGCTGAGAGCTAGTTAAGAAAGCAGAGACTTGTTTTAATGACAGCTCATGCTGTGCCAGGCAACAGGGCCCATTTCCAGCCTGGCTGGTGCTGTGCCCGCTAAGCCTGGGGTGGGGAGGTGCTCTCTTGTTAGGGTGGGGCTAGGAGAAGCCTGAACTCTGGCACCAGCAAGCAGCAGACCTGATTCCAGATACTGGGCCCTCTCAGCTGCCTTGGAGTCTGCTCTATGTGGGACTTGATGCTGAGAAAGAGATGCCTGCCTCCTGATAGCGCGCCCCCATCTCCTCTGAGAAACTTGGGAAAGGGGTTGAGGTTCAGGATGCAACAGCCTATTCTCTAGATTGAAGCCTGAAATTGTTGTTCAGACTGGTGGGCCAGAGAAGAACACTACCTCCTCTGTCATTCCCTGGTCACATCTTCAAATCAAAAACCCTTACTTTAAATCAAGTGGACTTAAATTTCCAGATTTCCCAGGGCAGGACTTTATTCCTTGCCATTTATCATTTTTCAGACCATCTATCTCCCCTCTGGTGCACAGCTGATGTGAGCTCAGGAAAGATTAATGTTTGGCCTAAAGCAAATATAATTTAAAAGCTAAATACTTCGCCAAGAGCAAGAATAAGACAGCAAGTGATGCAGTCTTATTCTTTTCACATACCCTATGCTCCAACCATAATAAACTATTCTATACCCTGAACATTTTATCCACCCTGTTCTTTGCTTATGCTGTTCTTTCTACATGGAATGACATTTCTCAGGATCCTATTCATCCTTCAAAACCCAATTCAAATGTGACCTCCATCAGTACTTTCTTTTTTAAGCCTAGACATAAAGCATCACTCTCTCCTCTTCTTTTGCAGGGTCCACAGTTTCACTTCCACTTGGCAATTACTTTATTCTATCACCTATTTCTAAATTCACAATGTCTAAGCCAATCTTTCCCACTGCATTGTGTGCTGACAGAATGCCCCCTCATGCCCCACAGAATGTCCTCTTCCTAATCCTCAGAAGGTGAAGACAAATATGGTAGTTTACACAGCAAAGGGGAATTAAAGCAGCAGCTGGATCATCCTGGATAGTCTGGGTAGACGCAAGGTATTTATATGAGTCCTTAAAATTAGAAGAAGAGGGTGAAAGATTGGTCAGAGAGATGGTACAATAGAAAAAGAAGATATTCCAAGTGTAAAAGCACTTGACTTGCTGTGCTACTTTGAGGATGGAGGAAGGGCCATCAACAGGAAATAAGGGCTATGACCAGAAGTTGAGAATGGTGCTCCACTGGAAGCTAGCAGGGACTGGGAACCTCAGTCCTACAACTACAAGAATCGGAACTCCACCAACAACCCACATAAGCAAGGAAATGCAGTCTCCCCTGGGGACTTCAGGAAGGAACACAGCCCTGATGACACCTTGATTTTATTCTGGTAGAGACCCATGTTGGACTTCCGACCTAGAGAACTGGGTGATAATTTGAGTTGTTTAAACCACTAAGTTTGGAGTAATTTGTTACAAGAGCCCTAGGAAACTCACACAGACAGAAAGCTCCTTGAGAACAGAGGCCAATTCTTAGACTCCTCACAGTGCCAGGCAAAATGAAGTGATGGACAGAAGGGCATGACTGACTTCAAGCATTTCTTGACCCTGTGTCCTCCCATGGGCAAAGTTAATAAAGATTTGATGATACTGAGCAATAGTTGAGAAAAAAACAACCCTACAACTGGGCTGAACACCCCCACCCCAGTGAAGGATGTTCAGTGGCTCATACCTAAACACTGTCCTGACTGGCGGTCCAGGTCAAAGCCATTAGTGCACTGTGCCTGCAGGAAAGGAGAGACAAGAAACAGGCACGGTCATTTCACTTCTTTTTTACTATAAAGTCATACGGCTGCATCACAGAAAGTTGGGAAAATGCAATAAAGTGAAAAGGCATCCATGATACCAATACCTGTATTATCATCCTTATTCATTTTTTTTCACTTTTATTTAATTATTTTACACTTAGCATTACTTGTTAAATTCCCTGCACCATTTCTTCATATTTCCCCATTTTAAGCAGATGGTTATCAGGCTTAATGCTCTAATTATGAAAAGTGGTCATAATCACATGTGAAGCGCCCAGTGCAGCCTGCCCTATCTCCTTTCTGCAAATGAACATGGCTGTTTTTAAGGACAATGACACTTTCTTTAGGTGCTGTGTAGCCTCAACTTTACAGCATCCAATGTGAGTTCTTTGCCCCCTGAAATCTTCTATCTAAAAATCTTCTACCTGAAGCTAAACAGCAGCAGCAGTCAGTTTTCTAAGAAAAACAGAATTGGGAGAAATTCTTGCATGACGACCTCAGCAAGACAATTACACAAAGATGCTTCCATAAAGAGAGCGATCTTGACAGTTCCAGAGGTTTGTCTGTTTTACATACAACCTGAGCTACAACTTTACACACTTTAAAAAGATGTCTTGGGGGTTGATGATTAGGAAAGCCCTGAAGCCTGACATCTTACAGGAATAAGCCCCGCAGGTGTGTTTCTGGCTGTGAGAGCTCCTGCCCTGGCTTTCCCCATGGCTTCAGAGGTTGCGCTTCCTTGAGCTGCAGGTTGATTTGTGGAGATGATGGATTTGGCCTGCACTCCCAGGAGAGGGTTCAGGTGTCCCAGGGCCTTGGGGCAAAGGAAATGGAGCAGACAAGCCAGGAGGCTTGCCAGAAAGTTCCGTACATTAGGAGACTTGGGTTCCAGCCTAGGCTCTCCAGTTAAGTGTTGGCATGGGTTCAACTCTGCTGGACTGCCTGGCTTCAAATTCTCACACTAGCTCCTGCTGCAGCATAACTTTTCCATGCCTCGGTTTCCCCATCTGTAAAACAGCGGTGATAGTACCTATTTAGTTCTAAGTGGTTGTAAGGACTGCACGCTAACATAGGTTACTATGTGCCTGAAGTGCACAGTAGACAGGTCCTGTAACCACTGCCCTCTCTGCGCCTACACATCTTCATCTATATACCACAAGGCTGAGTTAGAAGACTCCAAGGTCACTCCAAGGTCTAAAATTCTTTACTACTCTTCCCAGATCCCTCATCTCCAGTGGCCTGAATATGTTTCAAAATTCCTAATATGAAGGGAGAAAATATTTTCCAGCCTGCAGCCCCTAGCCCTGCTCAAAGGTGGGGCTTTTCTCATTTGTTTCCTGAGCCACATGCCGACATCTCAGGGGAACTATTGCCCAGAAACATTAGAGCACATTTTACTTTTTAACACTGTAGATAAATCAAGGCCCTCTTTGGGACATAAATAAGGCAGTATGATCTGATTAAAATTAGAGTCTTGGATGGGGGAGTCAAGACACTGAGATTGAGTGCCAGCTCTGTCACTGATAAATTACATCTCCTGGTCCAAGTATCAACTTCTCCAAGTGTAATGTCTGTGCAATCAAGGGCTCAAATTAGGTAAACTATAAAGCGCCCCACCTCCACAAGCCTAGATTTTCTTTTTTTTTTTGAGACAGAGTCTCACTTTCTCACCCTCGATGGAGTGCTGTGGCGTCATACCTCACAGCAACCTCAAACTCTTGGGCTCAAGCGATCCTCTTGCCTCAGCCTCCTGAGTAGCTAGAACTATAGATGCCTGACACAATGCCCCGCTAGTTTTTCTATTTTAAGTAGGGACAGGGTCCCGCTCTGGCTCGGACTGGTCTTGAACTCCTAAGCTCAAGTAATCCACCTGCCTTGGCCTCCCAGAGTACTAAGATTATAGGGATGAGCCACCGAGCCCAGCTTCACCAGCCTAGATTCTAAAACACATAACTGGACTCCCTCATCCTAGATTTTAATATACTTCTAGATAATCAAAAAAATTAAAATCTTACCTGTGCATTCCCAGGACTCGGAAGACAGAGAGCCAGAATGGTAATGGTGAGTATCCTGTGGAGGTGAGAAGTCGAATATAAATGCCCAAGATATATTTAGGTCTGGGGGACACACGGCTCCCCTGCTGCCCATGCATTTATAGCTGTGACTCCACCGAGTGCTTGACGGGGCAGGGTGTACTCCAGAGAGGCCTAGGGGATTCCAGATACCCCGACCACCCTGAACACAACCACGACTCTTCTACTCACTCCATTCGTTGAGATAATGTGTTAGATCACACTTTTTCTTAAAGGGTTTTGCTGTTTAAAAAAAAAAAAAAAAGGCCTAAAACCTGCCACTATGGGTATTAACCAATTACTTGGTCTTTCCCCCTTATGGAAGATTTGCTTGAGTTTTGAACATCTTTATTCTGAAATGATTACAGATTGGACAAGCCACTGTGTCCTCAAATGATGAAAGAAAAAGAAAGTGGAACATGAGGCACTTTGAGTAGCAAGGAAGAAAGGTGTAGCAGGAAGTCACTTAACCAGAGTAGGGAGCCCTCGTTCCACACGCATGAAAACTTCCCATCAGCGGATGGGCTTGGGAACTGCCGCCAGCAGGCCCTGATAGAGAAGAGGATCCAGGGAACGTGCACAGTCCAGAGAAAAGAATACACTGGAGGACCCTTAAGAGGAGGCCCTGAGCAACCAGGGGCCAGGCCGGCTCTGCCACTCACAAACCACTAACCCCCTCTGAGCCTGTGATTCTGCTCTTCATTACTCACAGCTTTTATCCAATAAAATTATGGTCACCAGTATACTTTAAAAATACAAACTTGGCCAGGCACGGCCTAGCCAAGCACTCTAGGAGGCCAAGGTAGGAGGATCACCTGAGTTCAGGAGTTTGAGACCAGACTGGGCAACTTAGTGAGAAAAATATAAAAATTCAAAAACAAAAGAAAAATTAGCCAGATGTGGTGGCTCATGCTTGTACTCCCAGCTACACGGGAGGCTGAGGCAGGAGGATCAGGAGTTGGAGGCTGCAGTGTGTTATAATGATGCCACCGCACTCTAGCCTGGTAAAAGAGCAAGACCCTACCTTGAATTTTTAAAAAATACAAATTCTATACTACTTCACACCCATCAAGATGACCACTAAAAAAATAAAAAATAAATAAATAAACAGAAAATAATGAGCGGTAGGGAGAACGTGCAGAAATTGGGAACTTTGTGCACTATTGATGGGAATATAAAAATGGCATAGCCTCTATAGAAAATAGGATGACAGCTTCCCCAAACATTAAACATAGAATTAACACATGATCCAACAATTGTACTTTTAGAAGTATGCCCCCAAAGAATCGAAAGTAGGGACTTGAACAGATATTTATCCACCCACATTTAGAGTAGCATTATTTATAATCACCTAATCGCATTATTTACAATCCAAATGTCCATCAGTGGATGAGTGGATAAACAAAATGTAGTACAAACATAGAAGGGAATAATATTCAACCTTCAAAAGGAAGGAAATCCTGATGCATGCTACATTGTGGACGAACCTTGAGGACATTATGTGCTAAGTGAAATAAGCCAGTCACAAAAAAAAAAGACAAACACTGTATGCATCCACGTATATGAGGTCCTAGAGTAGTTAAAATTATAGAGACAGAAAGTAGAATGGTGGTTGTCGGGCATAGGAGGAGGGTGAAATGGGGAAATGTTTAATGAGTGCAGAGATTCAGCTGTGCAAGATGAAAAGCGATCTGGAGATTGGTGACACAGTAATGTGAATGTACTTAGCATCGCTGAACTGGAAACTTAAAAAGGTTAAGGTGGAAAAAATGCAAAATCTATGCAAATGTAGAGCTTAATTTAGTGCTATTAGTCAGTTCAGCAGTGATTTAATCAAGCAACTACTGCTGGCGGAGATGGACATCAGGCAGAGAGCTGCAAAACTGTGAAACAATCACAACCCCAGAGAGCTGGCTGAGGACCTGACCTCGGTAAGGGCACTGAGAAATACCCATTGAGGGCTATAACAGGAAGACAGGGAGTAGGGATAGATAGAGAAGATTTCCTGGTAGAAGAGGAGGAGGTGATCTTGAAGGTTTCTTTAATAGGGCAGTGGACTTGGGGACCTGGCTGGATTCAGTGAGCTGTTGCTGCCAACATGCACTGCCACATTATAATCCCTCCCCTTATAAAAAGTATTTGACAGATTACAAAGCTCACTCACATCCACGACACATGGCTCATCTGATTCAGCAATCCTGGGTACCAGAGGACCAGAGTTAAGGTGACATTCAGAGGGGTCACACAGCCCTAACGTGGTGCAAGGAGATGCCAGCCCATTTCCTTCATCTAGTCCCCAATCCAAAGAAAAGACCCTGACCATCCACAAGTTTTCATTTCATCTAAGCGCCTGTGTGAGCCAGATTCTAGAACATTAGAGACAGCTCTGACCTTATAAAGTGCAGAGCCAAATCCCAGGGCTTTTTGATATTTGCAACAGCCAGATTTATATCTGGAAGGAATGAAAGAACAATAACAAATTTATTTTCCAGTCTGTATATTATGAATTTCAATGTTTTCCTGTTTCTTCACATGAAGTTCCCTTTCGGTTGGTTATAAAATCCTGTCTCGTTTATGTTGGAGACAGAACAGGCTGACTGCAATGCAGAGGACTTCAAGAGCTAGTGGAAAGGGCGTGCTAACCCCATTTCTCCCCCTACTCCTCACTCTCTCATTCCCTTTGGCTAGCAGCAGCCCCAGGACACGTCTTGCCTCAAGCCCAGCCTTCTGGAAGAGCCACAGTTGGGTCATGGGGTGCCAAACAGGTTCTAGGCTAATAGAGCAGGTTTTCCTAAAATGAAATAACACCCAAGCCCTGATGCTCTCACAGCATCCAACATACACACATAGCGGTGCCGTGTCATGAAGAACCCTAGAAAACTCCAAACATGAACCAACTACAGGAATATTGGGGAGAAGGGTTGGAGCTCCCGGGAACTTTCTAAAGCAGGTAGGTTCCCCCATTTTATGCACCAGCCTAAAATACAAGGAAAGCCGGAGAGACCAACCAAACATCAGGACTGTCTGTCAGAGAAGTGCTGGCCCCCAATCCAGAATGACATTGCTACAGCTTAGTTTTCAGCATGCACACGTGGGCGCGCACAAACACACAGACACACATAGTTAATTTGTTTAAAGCAGCAATGTTTTCAAGAGTTGGCTGAATAAACACCGTGCAGATGCCATCTAGGTAAAGTTCCTCAAGGTTTCAGGATTACTCCACTGGAACTGCAATTTCTTTAAAGAACAGCAAAACATTTGCTTACATGTATCTCTGTCTGCAGTCCCCTCTTCTCATTGGCTTGAAACTTCTGGGTCCCATGCCCTTTGTGAATCCCACACAGACATAGAGTAAATCCAGCCCTGAAAATGTTCAGCAAGTTGGTTTGCTCGTCCAACCGTCGACGCAGCAGAATAATTGCTAAGAATTGCTAGTGAACTAGTAATTGGTTTCCCAAATTTAAAAATATATTTAAAAAAAAAATTTTTAACGGCATACGAAGTTACTGCGCTTCTCCCCCAAATTAAAAGAAGACGGGAATGAAGTGCTGAAATTTTTGCAGCCCTCTCTCAGATGCTGACTTCTGAAACTGTTAAAAAGGACCCACTCCCAAAAGAAGGCTTCGAGATGGAAATTGCAGAGGCGCAGCTTTTTATAATTAACAATATCATTGCATCACTAGCTAATGCTTTTTCCAATATCCTGACACAGCCTGAATCCCAGCCATTGCCATTTTCCACCCATCATATTTTGACTAAGGTTTCCAGACCCAGGAGAAGGAAAGTCCGGAGCTAAGAACCTACCTTTTTAATCCTGGCATGTCCAAGACGCGCAAGGAGCAGAAGCGAAGGGGAAAAGAACGAGCTGGCGGGCAGGACCCGGGAGGAGTACCCTGCGCTCCGGCCTCCTGTGGCCCTCGGGGCTCACCGCTGTTTTATCCCAAAGTGGGCAGAGAGTCCCGGGGAGGACACGGGGAACGCGCCTGGGTCCTCCGAGCCACTGGAGAGCCACGGAGCGAGCACCTGGTTCTGCTTAGCCCTCTTCAGTAATTCAGCATTAAACCAATTGGAGGAGGAATGTTAAAAATGAACACTTCATTTTCTAAGTATGTTAAACAATGCAAATGGGGCCTCAGTCTGGACACAGCTGGTTCAGATTACAGCGCTCACCAACTGGCTAGACTCCTCACAACAATCTTGGGGCGTCTGCCAGGGCCGAGAGCTCGGCGCTGGGGGGAGCGCCCTGCCCGGCCCCGCTCGGCGGCGAGCGCCGCAGCCGGAGGCGGGGTGCGGGCGGGGACGCGGGGGGCGCGGGGGCGCGGGGGCCGGGCCGCCGCCGGGGCGGGCGGGGCCGGCCGCGTGGCCGCGGGGGGAGGGGCGCTCACGCCGCCGGGAAGTTGTCGCCTCCGGGAGGAGGGTGACTTGAACTCAAGACAACGCAGCTGCGGGGACTGGAAACCGAAGGTTGATGGGGACTTAGGGCAAGCCCTGGGACACTTTCGATCTTCCCGAAGCAAAGGGGTTGGGGGAAGAGCAGGAGGATGGAATCCCGCGGAAGCGAATTTGAGACTTCAGTTTGTGCAGTGCAAACTCCGGTGAGATCACTCTTCTCTCCCCGCCCGCATCCCCTGGCTCTTCCTGGCATTTTCTTAATTTAATTAGAAAGTGTCTCCTGGCTCAAAATTGACTTTACCAAGTGAAAAGGTGGTTTGAAGAAAGAAAGAGGCGGTTTGGGAAAGCAGAATTGTGGAAAAAACGCTCAAACATGATGCTAAGCCCTTTACATTCATCTTAGTGGATATTGCGAACTGTTTGCATTGGCTGCGGTCCACGCCTCTCCTTTCCCACCTGCTTTTCGCTAGGGCCCCAAACGCAGCCCAGTGTCCCAGCGGAAAAGCCCTGACCCAGGTCCTCCCTCCTCACCACCGCTCTATGCGGTAGGAATGATCAACATTTTATTGGAGGTGGAGATAAGAGAGGTTAGGTAACTTCCTCGTGGTCACACAACTATTCATTGATACACGCTGAGCCTTAAAGTCTACATTTTTAGACCTTCCCAAAAGGCATTGGGGGAGGGAGGGAGTGGCATCCCACTTTGAAAATACATTACACTAAACAAGAGCAGCAGAATGTCAATAGTTGTCGAAGCTAAGTGTCCATTATACTATTTTATTTACTCTAAATGTGTTTGAAATTTCCCATGAAACCTGTTTTAAGGGTGGCACCTGTGGCTCAAAGGAGTAGAGCACCGGCTCCATATACTGGAGGTGGTGGGTTCAGACCCATCCCCGGCCAAAAACTGCAAAAAAACAAAAACCTGTTTTAAGAACTATTGTATTTACAAAATTGTTCATCCTCTTGTGGTTTGTAATAGCAAAAGAGTATAAATACCCTTTAGGTCCATCAATATGACACCAATAGGGTTAAAAAAAAAGTAAGAGACTTCCAAAATTGGACTATTGAGCAAGCAATAAAAAAAAATCTAGGCAGATAAGAGTCCATACTGGACAACTCCATTTATATAAAATTCCAAGTCAGGTAGTGCCTGGGAGGGGGCCCAGGGGCCTTCTGGGTGCTAATAATATTCTAATTGCTGATTTGGGTGCTGGTGACATAGGCGTATGTAGAACTTAGCATTTGTGAAGTCTTATGTGTGTTAGTAACAGAAAAAAAAAAGGCCAGAAATAGTGACTCAAACCTGTAGCAATTTCTTATGTGCTGATGTTGAAGGACGTCTAATATATATTTTGCAGGTCAAAAAAGTAGAATATTGGTGACTTCACACAAAGCCATTAGTAAGTGTAAGATGTAAGTTCTAGAACTGTGTGTAAAGCCACCAATTATGAAAAAAAAATACACAATTTCTTGCTCGCACATGTGCAGAAAAGACATCTCTTGAAGGATGCATGAGACATTGTTAGTATTGTTTATCTTAGTTCAGGCTGCTATAACAGAATGCTGTAGACTGGGTGGCTTAAACAATAAACGTTTATTTATTTATTTATTTATTTTTGAGACAGAGCCTCAAGCTGTCACCCTGGATAGAGTGCTGTGGGATCACAGCTCACAGCAACCTCCAATTCCTGGGCTCAAGCGAGTCTCCTGCCTCCTAAGTAGCTGGGACTACAGGCGCCCGCCGTAATGCCCAGCCATTTTTGGTTGCAGCCGTCATTGTTGTTTGGCAGGCCCGGGCTGGACTCAAACCCACCAGCTCAGGTGTATGTGGCTGGCGCCTTAGCCTGTTGAGCCACAGGCACGGAGCCAACAATAAACATTTAATATGAATAGTCCTGCAGGCTGGAAGTCCAAGATCTGGGTGCCAGTTTGGCTGGCTTCTTCTGGGGCCTGCCCTCCTCTGGGGCAGGTTCAGATGGCCTTCTTGTTGTGTTCCCACATCATGGAAGGAGAGAAACTGAGGTCTCTGATTTTCATTCTGGAGGGCTCCACCCTCATGACCTAATCACCTTCCAAAGGCCTCACCTTCTAAAACCATCACATTGGGGGTGAGGGTTTCAACGTATGTGTTTTGAGGAGACACAAACACACAGTGTGTAACAGTCTCCTAGGAGGGAAATTGGGTAGATGCTGGAGAACAGGTGTGAGGAAAATCTGATCCTCATGGCTCGCTTTATGCTATAATTTGAATTTTGTACCATGTACATGTATTACCTATTCAAAATATGAGGTTAATTTAGTAAAAAAAAAATACATTGGCGCCGGTAGCACAGTGGTTAGGGCACTGGCCACATACGTTGGGGCTAGCGGGTTCAAACCTGGCCAGGGCCTGCCAAACAATAATGAAAACTACAACAAAAAAATAACTGGGCATTGTGACAGGCACCTGTAGTCCCAGCTACATGGAAGGCTGAGGCAAGAGAATCGCTTAAGCCCAAGAGTTTGAGGTTGCTATGAGCTGTGATGTCACTGCACTCTACCGTGGTGACATACTGAGACTCTGTCTCAAAAAAAAAAAAAAGCTAGTTGCTGGAGTAGAAAGATTGTTAAATTGCTTAGTCCCCTCACCTCCCTGCTACTATCAATCCTCCTAAAGGACAGAGAAAGAAAGCTCAATATGCCTGTTCTCT
Source organism: Perodicticus potto (assembly GCA_963574655.1). Classification (NCBI taxonomy): domain Eukaryota; kingdom Metazoa; phylum Chordata; class Mammalia; order Primates; family Lorisidae; genus Perodicticus; species Perodicticus potto. The sequence continues at coordinate 26,819 of CAUYRH010096605.1, forward strand.
CAAGAGCAAATTGAGAGCCTTGGGAAACAAAACTGTCCAGGGACCCATCCTGGACCAGAGATTGTTTCCATCATGAAATTGTAGGGTTAGAACAAGGGAGAAAATTAAGATTGCCAGAAAAGATTTGGGCCTGAGTCTTGGTTTTGCCACTTACCAGTTGGGTGACTTGGGGCAAGTCACTTATCCTCTCACTGTCTTAGTTTACGCATCTGCAAAATGGAGATGGTAACACCATCCTGTCTCTAGGTAGGGCTGTGGGAATGAAATAAAAGTTAGATATCCTCATGATTATCACTCGATCCAAATTTCCATTCCCTTCCACCACAATCCTCTCCAAAATACCTTTAATAAATAGTAAATTATCCATTTCTATGGGCAAGGAAATCACAACCTCACAAAAGAGGCTGTTTCACTATTGAACAGCTCAAATTGTTAGACAATTTTGTCTTGAGTTGAACCCAAACCTGCTTCCCTTGATCATCCCATCTATGGATGCTAATTCCCCTCTGCAGCTCGGAGCTCCTCCCTCTTCTACCTAACAAGCTTCCTATTCCTGAAAACAGTTCCCCTTACCCACAAAGACTTTGTAAGAGATTGTCAAATGTTCTTCTAACATCAAAACACATGTTATCCATGGCATTTCTTAATCTAGCAGGTCTGTTTTCAAAAAGAAAATGAAGTTTGTTTGGCATGACCTGCTGGATGACCCTTGTTGGCTTCTTTTTCTAAGTATTTTTTTCTTTTTCATTTGCAAACTAGGCATCACAATATCTACCCTGCCTCCCATCATCAGAATCAAATACAATCAGAACAATAAAACAGCTTTACAAAATATAAATCGTGGCATAAACATAAAAGATTATCTATCATCTGCTGGATGAGACCTTCCTATTTCCAGGAAAGCTCACTTTTCCTCAGTATGCTCTGGGTTGGAAAATAAATGAGCAATTTTTTTTTAAAAGGCAATATGTCAAATTGTGGAAAACCTCACACAATTACATATTTAGTGATATATTTTGACTAATAATATTAAATTATTTATTTTCTTTTCGCCATCCAAAAATAATTACCAGTACATCATAATGCCTTTCTATGAGCAAATGCAAAACAAGAAAAGGGAAGTTATTGAGTGTCTATGATCATGTTAGACTTTATAGGTGCCCTCCCCCTGAACCCCCACAATAACCCTGCGAATTAGGAAACCCTCCATTTTGCAGATAAATGAGCCCAGAGAGATTAGGGCAATATAGGTAATAAGCAGTCCAAACTCTAGTCCAAACCAGGCCTGTGATTCTAGAGCCCTCATTCCTTCCATTTTAGCCAGCCTGCTTTCTCTGACTCACTACTTCCATGGTTAGTTCATTCCCTTAGTCTTAGCTCTCCAGGAATATTCCAGAACTCCATGGGCCTTTCCATCATTTCTCTTTCTCTCTCTCTCTCTCCCCCCTCTTTGTTTTTGAGCACTAGTAGGCCTTTCACTTCTTATTAAACTTCAGCTAAAACAATGAGAAAACCAAAACAGCCAACACCTGAGTTCAGCGTTGGGCAGAGGCTCCACTCCACAGGTCTCCCTAACCTTCGATGGGGATGGGAGTTTCTGTTGTTCCAGTTGTCCCCCACCCCCCAGGTTATCTCTCTCCTCCTCTGTCAGACTTCCTAATGAGTACATGTCTCAGCTACCCTTCACCACCTAGTTCCACCTTAACCCTCTAAAATCTGGCTAAGTTCCCCCTCCCTTCACCGCAAATGATGCTCTCTAAAATTCCTAGTGATCTCTTCATGGCCAAACAACACCCTTTTCTGAATCTGTAAATTTCCCTCTGTCTGTGAAGTACCCGGAGTTGATGACTTGCCTCCTTCCTTGCGTCCATGACTTTAGGTTTTCCCTCTAAATCTGACTTCATTTTCTCCAGCTGTTTCTTTCTCCTCCCTAACCAAAGAATCGTCCAGAGTTCGATCCAAACTCTCCACTTTTCCTTACTTCCTTCCAGTCCTGGGAATAATCACTGGTCTCATAGCTTCACTGGTCCCCGTGATGCAGATGACTCTTGAATAAATCTCTCTTCCCATTCCTAACTTCTCCCATGCTCCATAGAATGGAATGTCCAGCTCCTTCAGGGAAATTTCCCCAAATCCATGTATTCTCATGACTTAACAGGCACCAAGTCAGGGTAATTAGTTCACTCCCTATGACCTAAAAAAAGGTCAAAAAGATTCTTGGTAGGGCTGGGCTTAGGGGCTTACATGTAATCTTAGCACTCTGTGAGGACAAGGCAGATGATTGCCTGAGCTCACACATTTGAGACCAGCCTGAGCAAGAGCAATTCCTCATCTCTAAAAATAGCTGGGCATTGAGGTGGGCACCTGTAATCCCAGCTACTCAGAAGGCTGGAGTAGGAGGATCTCCTGAACCCAGGAATTTGAGGTTGCCATAAACTAGACTGATGCCAGCACTCCAGCCTGGGGAAAAGAGTGAGACTCTGTCTCAAAAAAAAACCAAAAACAAGAATATTGGCTTGTCTATAGCATTTCCTCTACCAAATGAAGTTTAGAATTATTTCACCATGCTCCAAAATAACCTTACCGAATATTAGTTGGAATTCTATTAACTTTTTAGAATCTTTTGGGCAAGAACTTTCATTTCATTCATATTGAAGCCTCTTATTCAGGAACATGATCTATCCCCCTATTTATTCAAGTCTTTTTTTTTTTTTTTTTTAAGACAGCATCGTGGCTCGGCACCTGTGGCTCAACGAGCTAAGGCGCCAGCCACGTACACCTGAGCTGGCGGGTTCGAATTCAGCCCGAGCCCGCCAAACAACAATGATGGCTGCAACCAAAAAAAATGGCCGGGCATTGTGGCGGGCACCTGTAGTCCCAGCTACTTGGGAGGCAGAGGCAAGAAACTCGCTTGAGCCCAGGAATTGGAGGTTGCTGTGAGCTGTGATGCCACGGCACTCTATCCAGGGTGACAGCTTGAGGCTCTGTC
>CAUYRH010096606.1:0-19793 GCA_963574655.1 Perodicticus potto
CCTACAAGATCTGAATAATTTGTTTTTTTTTTTTGTTTGTTTGTTTTTTTGGTTGCAGTCATTATTGTTGCCAGGCGGTCCCGGGCTGGATTCGAACCCGCCAGCTCAGGTGTACGTGGCTGGCGCCTTAGCCCGTTGAGCCACAGGCGCTGAGCCAAGATCTGAATAATTTGGTCTAAAGATGTTAAAAGAGGAGTCCATTCTTGTTCCTTTGTCATGCAAAAAATGGCAAATAACTTTTATAAATCAATAATGAAATCTTCTTTATTCTTTATATCTTAATGATATAATCAATCTGAAGTCATTCTTAGGATACAAAAAAAATTTTAGCAGTTGCAGCTTTGGTTGATTACATTTCTTTTTACTCATTTCCTCTAATGCTTGGTAGGGCCAACATGTAGCCACCTTGATTCCAGAGTGTAATCTCTGTGAATTTTTTTTTTTTTGCAACTTCAAAAAAATGTGGAACGCTTCATGAATTTGCGTGTCATCCTCGCGCAGGGGTCATGCTAATCTTCTCTGTATCGTTTCGATTTTTGCGTATGTGCTGCCAAAGCGAGCACACCTCTGTGAAATTTTTAACAGCAAAAGTACATTTAGCTAATTGGCTAGTACACAAAAACTAAAAGGCCAGGAGGTTCAAGGCTGCCAAACTGTTGTGGTGCCAACTATTCAGAGGTCATGAATTAATTAGTTTCTCTATGCATGCCTTTGTTCATTCATCTAATTTTTGTTCATTTATTTATCTAATTTTCTTGTGTTGGACTTTTTTTTTTTTTTTAAGACAGCGTCTCATTCTGTTGCTTGGGCTAGAATGCACTGGTATCATCACAGCTTATTGCAACCTCAAACTCCTGGGCTTCAGCAATCTTCCTGACTCAGGCTCCCAAGTAGATGGGACTACAGGCATGTGCCACCATACCTGGCTAATTTTTCTAAGAAATAAAAAATAAGAATTTTTCTAAGAACAAGAAATAGAAATAGAAAATAAAATAGAATAGAATAGAATCAACCAACTAGTCTATAGATTATCTTATCGTTTTTTTCTTTTTGAAACAGAGTCTCGCTCTGTCACCCTGCATGGATTGCATGGTATCATCTTAGCAACCTCAAATCTCTGGGCTTAAATGATCCTCTTGCCTCAAATTCCCAAGTAGCTGAGACTATAGGTGCCTGCCACAATGCCTGGCTAGTTTTCAGAGACAGGGTCTCACTCTTGCTCAGGCTCCTCTCAAACTCCTGAGCTCAAGCAATCACTTGTAGCAACTTCAAACTCTTAGGCTCAAGCAATCCTCTTGCCTCAGCCTCTCTAGTAGCTGGGACTACAGGCACCCACCACAATGGCCAGCTAGTTTTTTCTGTTTTGAGTAGAGACAGGGGTCTTTTTTTTTTTTTTTTTAAGACAGAGTCTCACTACATCGCTCTTGGTAGAGTGCTGTGGCACCACAACTCACAGAAACCTCAAATTCTTGGGCTTAAGCAATTATCTTGCCTCAACCTCCCAAGTAGCTGGGACTACAGGCGTCCGCCACAACACTGGCTATTTTGTTGTTGTTGTTGCATTTGTCATTGTTGATTAGCTGGCCCAGGTTGGGTTCGAAACCACCAGCCTCAGTGTATGTGGCCAGCACTGTAACCACTATGCTACGAGCGCTGAGCTATAGGTGCAGGGGTCTTGCTCTTGCTCTTTCTCAGGCTGGTCTTGAACTCCTGAGTTCAGGCAATTCACCCACCTTGGCCTCCAAAAGTGCTAGGATTACAGGTATGATACAGACTATCTTTTAGGAACCTCTAGTCTAGTAGAGTATAGTTAATCATAATAATTGAAGCTGACTATAATTAATCATATAATTTGAATAGGTTCAAGTTTAATGCTTTTAAAATTAAACCATGATAAAACCATAAAAATCAACATATTATAATAATAGATGAAGTCTCTCTGTGCCTTTGAACCATAGATAATGCTAAATAAGCCTAACAAAACCGTCTTCACTCACCGATATTATCAGTAAAAGTTACCAAGTTACCATGGCTCCTAGACATAAGGATTCTGATAGTAGGATCTACTAACAAAAATACTTGAAAACTCTGGTCCTAATCATTTGTCTGAGATAAACTAAACTTCTGCCACTATTTTCACTTAGCGAACAATTGAAACGTTGGGTTCCGTTGTGGACCAGTAGGTGGCAGTCTAGGACTAAGTGCTGTCTTTCCGTTGGGGTTTTACAGAATTCAGCCTGAGTTTATAGTTACCAAGTAGTTGGTTTAATTCAGCACTTCCTAACCTGTGAGTCGCGACCCACAGGCACCATATTAAAGGGCCGCGGCATTAGGAAGGTTGAGAACCACTGGAATTGGTTTACTGATCAGTTTATCTGCCTTCTTAAAACATTTTGCTCTTAGGTTATGCTTTACAATTAGTATTCTTCAAATTTTCTGGGATATTTTTCTTTGGTTTTGTGTGTGTGTGTGTGTGTGTGTGTGTTCGAGACAGAGTCTCACTATGTCACCCTCTGTATAGTGCAATGGCATCACAGCTCACAGCAATCTCAAACTCCTGTGCTTAACTGATCTCTTGCCTCAGCCTCCCAAATAGCTGGGATGATAGGCGCCGGCCACAACACCTGGCTATTTTGGGGGTGCAGTTGTCATTGTTGTTTAACAGGCCCAGGCTGGGCTTGAACACGCCAGCCTCGGTATATGCGGCTGGCGCCCTACTCACTGAGCTACAGGCGCAGAGCCAGGGATATTTTTCAATCCATTTTCCCAACACTTCTTTTTTTTAAATCGGTTGGAAATAATTGCTAACATTTATTAAGCGCCTAATAAATGCTATCTATGTATTGCTAGGTTCATTACACACCATATCTCCAGATGAGAATTCTGAAGTTAAAAAATATTAAATAATATGCCAAGGGTCACCAACTGTATACATGATAGCACTGGTATTTTGTCTCAGATCATGGCACTATAAAACATAAACTTTTAATCTAATTCATTCCAGAAAGCCTTCTATTTATCCTGTTTAAGAAGAATTTAGGATTTTTTTTTTTTAATAAATAAAAGTTTCTACTAGAGATCTTGTTATTTCTAACATGAGACTGAGTTCGGGTACTTGAAATGACCTTGAATCTAATTGTTCACTGCTTGTGTACAAATTCCCATCTATTTCTCAGTCTTGCATAGATTGAATAAAAAGTCTTTATTAAAAGATTGCTAGTCTCAGCTCTAAAATGTGAAGAAATTGGATGTTGTCACTCCCATCTTAAGAAAAATCTGGACAAATGAAAATTAATCACTTTTCCTGGACCCACCAGAAAATTAAATTTTCAGGGCAAACTACCATCCTGAAATCTGAAGAGATGGGAAAACCCAGAGGCTCACTGCTGAGATCTGCCTACCAGGAACAGAAGTTACTAGAACCACAAACTAGCAGGGACACTTAACTGACACTTAATTTTTTTTTTTTTTTTTTTTTTTGTAGAGACAGAGTCTCACTTTATCGCCCTTGGTAGAGTGCTGTGGTATCACAGCTCACAGCAACCTCCAAGTCCTGGGCTTAGGTGATTCTCTTGCCTCAGCCTCCCAAGTAGCTGGGACTACAGGCGCCCGCCACAACGCCCGGCTATTTTTCTGTTTTTGCAGTTCGGCCGAGGCTGGGTTTGAACCCGCCACCTTTGGTATATGGGGCTGGCGCCCTTAACTGGTAATTTTGATGAGTTACTGGAGGCTGGGTGTGGATTAGCATGAGAATGGGGCCCACACCACCAGGTTCTCCAGGTGAAGACCTGAGAAAGTTGTTCTTGTGGCACTAACAGGGGTGTGAGGTTAAGTAGTTATTATAAAACACCCAAAGCCTTCTCCTAACAAAAGAAGTCTACTTACCAGGGGAAATGACTTAACAAGAGCCTTGTGCCAGAGTCATGAGGGATGGGTATTCTTCTCACTCCTGTATTTTTATCTTCCTGTCTCACTTAAGGAAGTATATCTGCTTCATTATAAGCAAAAATACTTCTGAAGGTCACAGGCCAGAGACATAGGCCCTATAAAGCTTGAGATTGAATGGGAAGATTGACAACTCGCTTCCTCCACATCTCACCCACCACTCCAGCAAGGCTGAATATAATAGCTTATTATAATAATATTATATTACTATAATAATAGCAGCTTATAACTGAAAAGGCCGTAAGACACAGAGTCACTCTAAGGAGAATAATTTAGGGAACCCAAAGTCAAGAGAGGAGACAAAACCAAGAACACTAGAGGAATTTGAATCCTCCAGCACCTATAGCTACAGTAATCATTAAACAAAGCTCAACTCCCAGTAAGAGTAACATAAATCCTTACGCACTTCATGTTCAGCCTTCAACAAAAACAATTACAAGACATGTCTGAAAAATAAGGCATAGTTGGGTCCAGGGTTAGATAAGAAGAAGATGCTGAAATTATAAGACAGAGAATTTAAAGTAATTATGACCAATATGTTAAAGACTAATGGGGAAAAAAGATGATATGCAAGAATGAGTGAGTAAAGTAAGCAAAGAAGTAAAAATTTTAAAAAGGAGGCTCAGCACCTGTAGCTCAGCAGCTATGGTGCCAGCCACATACATCGGAGCTGCCGGGTTCAAGTCTAGCCCGGGCCTGGCAAACAACAAAGACAACTACAACCAAAAACTAGCCGGGTGTTGTGGTGGCAGGCACCTGTAGTCCCAGCTACTTGGGAGGCTGAGGCAAGAGACTCGCTTAAGCCCAGGAATTTGAGATTGCTGTGAGCTGTGACGCCACGGCATTCTACTGAGGGCAACATAGTGAGACTCTGTCTCAAAAAAAAAAAAAAATTAAGAAGGAATCAGAAAGAAATATTAGAAATCAAAAATGCTATAGTAGAAATAAAGAATGCATTTAAGGCCCAGCACAGTGGCTCACACCTTTAATCCTAGCATTCTGAGAGGCCGAGGCTAGTGGATTGCTTGAGCTCAGGAGTTCAAGACCAGCCTGAACCAGAGTGAGACCTGGTCTCTAAAAATAGCCCGGCATTGGGGTGGGCACCTGTACTCCCAGCCACCTGGGAGTCAAGAGAATCCCTGGAGCTGAAGGGTTTGAGGTTGCTGTGAGCTATGATGTCACAAACTCCACTGAGGACGACAAAGTGAGACTGTGTCTCGGGGGGGGAAAAAAAAAAGCTTTTGACCAGTGTACTTGACACAGCCAAGAAAAGAATCAGTTAACTTGGAGAGAGAGCAATAAAAACTTCCCAAGCTAGACTGAACAGAGAAAAAGGATTGGAAATCAGCAAAGAGAGTCTAAGTGCTTTTTGATAATTTTAAAAGACATAACATATGCCTTTTATTCTATTAATGGTTTCATCATTTCCATCACTTAAAGTGAACCCCTTGGCCCTCTGAAGGTTCAATGAAAATTCAACTTGGAAAAAGCGTATAATTAGAAAATATTCATACACGCTTATTTCACATGTGTACATGGGAGGCTTCAGAATGAAGACCCAACCCCCCAGCGCGGGATGCAGAGGTCTACATAGCATCTTGAGGCCACAGAAAGAGTGAGAGTTTGGATCTTGGCAAAATGGATTATGGAAGGGAAGAAGAGAAATTCTGTTGATGGTTGAAGGGCATTAAATGATTACTGGGGAGAATTCAGGAGGCTTAAAGAACATACAATGGTCTGGGGGCAAAGTCTATTGGGCCTACAGAGTTAACAATGGTTTGTGACAAAAGCTTGTCCAGGTTTGTTCACAGACTTTAGCCTCCTTTCTTGTGATATGGGTTCAGTTAATGAAAATGTAGGGAAGAGACCAGACGTAATTATTTTTTTCTTTGCTAGAGTCCAGATATTAGGCAGATAAGGGCCTTCAGAACATCCTGTGCTTTGAGAGAGACCTTGAGGTTCCTTTTTCACTTGGGCATGTACAAAGTGCCTTATTCAGGGGTATAGGTTTCTGAGCCACAACATTATAATTCCCAAATTCCTTAAATTCTCTCTCTTTTTCTTTTTTAGACAAAATCTCACTCTGTTGCCCTGGGTGGAGTACCGCAGCATCATCATAGCCTCACAGCAACCTCAAATTCTTGGGCTTAAGTGATCCTCCTGCCTCAGTCTCCCTAGCAGCTGAGACTAGAAACACATGCAACCATGCCTGGCTAGTTTTTCTACTTTTAGCAGATATGGAGGGGTCTTGCTCTTGCTCAGGCTGGTCTCTAACTCTTTTTGTTGTTGTTGCAGCTTTTGGCCGGGGCCAAATTTGAACCCACTACCTCCAGCATATGGGGTCGGCGCCCTACTCCTTGAGCCACAGAAGCCGCCCTGGTCTCTAATTCTTGAGCTCAGGCAATCCTCAGCCTCCCAGAGTACTAGTATTACAGTCATGAGCCACCACGCCCAGCCCTTAAATTTATCACACTTAAACCATTAATCTGAATGACTTTTTTTTTTTTTTTTTTGGTGAGATTCTTTAAGGCAGAGTCTCACTCTGTTACCCTGGGTAGAATACCATGGTGTCATCATAGCTCACAGCAAACTCTTGGCCTCTAGAGATCTTCTTGCAGTTTGGTGCCTGTAGCTCAGCCACTAGGGTGCCAGCCACATACACCAGGGCTAGCAGGTTCGAATCCAGCCCAGGCCTGCCAGACAACAATGACAACTATAACCAAAAAATAGCCAGGCGTTGTGGTGGGCGCCTATAGTCCTAGCTACTTGGGGGCTGAGGCAAGATAATCACTTCAGCCCAAGAGTTTGAGGTTGCTGTGATGCCATGGCACTCTACCCAGGGCGACAGCTTGAGATTCTTGTTTCCCCCCAGAAAAGAGAGATCTTGCCCCAGTTTTCCTATTTTTAGTAGAGATGGGGGTCTCGTTCTTGCCTAGACTGGTCTGGAACACCTGAACTCCTGAGCTCAAGCAATCTGCCTGCCTCAGCCTCCCAGAGTGCTAAGGTTACAGATATGAGGATTTTTTTTTTTTTTTTTTTTTGATAGGGTCTCAATTTGTTGCCCAGGCAAGTGTGCAGTGGCATGATAATAGCTCATGGTAACCTTGACTTCCTGGGCTCAAGTGATCCTCTACCTCAGCCTCCCTAGCAGCCGGGACCAGAAACACATGCCACCATGCCCACTTCTCTCTACATCTTGCATTTGTAAAATTCTGTAGGAGACTGAGCACCATGCTTATAGGAACAGCAACCAATTCTTGAGGGAAGCTCTGGGAACGGGACAATCTCCTGACCAGCGTGGAAATGTTTTGCAGCCTGGAGACAAGCCCTCAACAAGCCCTCAAGCAACTGAGTGAACAAAATAAGATGGGTCGTTGTTAGCAAGCAGGTGTTGGACCTTGAACAGTTGTGGTGCATCGGGGTGGGAGTCGAGCCCGTGGGGAAAGAGCACGTAGTGCAGTCCTTGTACGTGACGCCCCCACACATGTTGTATATTGTTTCAATAAAAGGCCGTGGTGGAGGTTACCGAGGCTCTCCTGGGCCTCTGGGGAGCCCCACCTCTTGCAAGCTTGTACTTTCCATCCATGTACTGGCTGTTTCCTGCCCACAGTGTCAGTGTGACACAATGGCATTGACAAAATTCTGTTAAGTCCTGACATTGGCACAGTCTGTGTTTTCAGTAAGAAGATATTAATAATATGAAAATTTATGACATCTTTTTCTTTTTTTTTTTTGAGACAGAGCCTCAAGCTGTCACCCTGGATAGAGCGCCGTGGCATTACAGCTCACAGCAATCTCCAATTCCTGGGCTCAAGCGAGTCTCCTGCCTCCGCCTCCCGAGTAGCTGAGACTATTGGCGCCCGCACAACGCCTGGCCATGTTTTGGTTGCAGCCGTCATTGTTGTTTGGCAGGCCCAGGCTGGATTCGAACCCGCCAGCTCAGGTGTACGTGGCTGGCGCCTTAGCCTGTTGAGCCACAGGCGCCGAGCCTTATGACATCTTTTTCAAGGGAACTGACCAGACTTGAGGTCCAGTGAGTCACTGACACTGACGTTCCTGATTGACGATGGCACTGTTCACTTTCCTCCTGTATTCAGTGCAGCTGGAAGACACGCGCTCACTACTGACTTTTCATTCTCTGAAGTTAGGGAACGTGAAAAATGCTCACCCTGCATAGTTCAAACATCATCGAAAACCATGCAGATAAACCTCAGTGTTCTGAAGGTGGAATCAGGATGAGGAGTACTGATTCTTTAAGAGGAAGAGTCACCTTGCAGGGGAACGATGGCTAAGAACTTTCAGAATGCTTTAGAATGGCATCATCTTGGTTATTGAAAGTGATGTCTAGAGCTGGGACCCTACTTAGAGGGCAAAAGGGGTAGTAAGGATACTGCAATATTTGCAATAGTCTCATGAAGGACCACAAGCTAAGTATAGATTTTGTTTGGAGGGTATATATAATGCAAAAAACAAAAACACCGAGGAATCTATATCCAAGGCACTCAGGTTTCTGGGAGAGACCAACTACAGGAAATGTTAAGAGCTTACCCAGAGTGCTCTCCTGGAAATCAGAAACTTGTATAATTACCCTGGACACCTTACCTGAATCTGATTTCTTCCTCTTTTGTTCAATGTTTATAAGACCGTTGCTAAGCACTTCTGAGAAAAGAAAATAACTTTTATCTGGAGAAAGTAATGGAGGGGTACCGGCCCCCCAACCAAAGTAAGCGACATGGCCTCGTGTGCTCCCTGAGAAACATTGCCCTAAGATGGAAAAACTTCTTTCTCTGTGGACATGCCCCGGCTAATAAGAACAATCAGTTAAATGTTCACAGAAAGTTACTGGAGGGCTTCGCACGGTTGCAGCGGGGGGCTGGGAGCCTGTGGAGGTTGTGGGTGGGTATACTTTGTTCCGTTCTCCTTTTAGCAAATTGTCTTTTTAGCATTAGGGAACTAATCAAACAGAACAGACAGCAAGAAGCGTTGTGGTTAAGCCCTGAGCAAAGTGTTGAGCAAAGTGTTCTCGATTAAGATTAACTATGTATGTGTCCAGCAGCATCTGTGCTGAACAAAGAATTTTTGGCAGTTTCTGTGATTTCAGCATTATTCGTTCCCTTTTCTATCTCTATACCTTTACTTGATCAGTATTGTGTATAAAAACACCCAGTAAATGTGGGTGGTCGCTGAGTGCCTGAGTGAGTCTCCGTCTCCCTTTCTCACTGCTCATTCTGTCTGCGGTGCTTCCCTCCGCGTTTCCGAACATCTAGTTCCGTGGGCAACAACTAAGTAAACTTTTACACTATCAGGCCCAGAGAGATGTTAAAACTATCAGGCCCAGGGAGACTGTAGCCCAGGTGTAGTTGCTCTCGCCTGTAATCCCAGTGCTCTGAGAGGCTGAGGCAGGAGGACTGCTTGAGGTCAGGAGTCTCAAGTCCAGCCTGAGTAAATTTGAGACCCCATCTCTACTAAAAATAGAAAAATGACCTGCACTCTGTAAGAGGTCCTGTAGTCCCAGTTACTCTGGAGGCTGAGGCAAGAGGATCACCGGAGCCCAGGAGTTTGAGGTTGCTGTGAGCTAGGCTGACTCCAGGGCATTCTAGCCTGGGCAAGAGAGTGAGACTGTTTCAAAAAAGAAAGAAAGAAAAGAAAGACAGGAAGGAAGGAAGGAGGAGGAAGGAAGTCTATAATCCAGTCCTACTCACCCCCTTTCAGCTATGTATTTATTTCGTAAAACTCCTTGTTTTTGCCACAAGTAGTTATAAATTAACCTAATAATGACAGACTGGACACTATAACCCACACCATGTATCTCAACAATGTACAGCCAATCACTAATCAATGCTAGTTCTGTAAACCATTGAGAATTCCTGACAACAACTTTGTATCAGCCCATTCCCTGTACCCATTTTTTGCCTTTAAAAATCCACTCATAAGTGCTACCAATCCCAGTGTACATTCAGGGCAACCTGAATCTATGCTCCTGGGCTGCAATCCTCCACCTTGGCCCCAATAAAGGCTCTACTTATGTTAATTTTAGCTTCTTTCTTTTAGGTCAACACTTCAAGTGTCATAGGCATCATGGAAGCTTCTTCCTGGTATTAAATGAGGTGGGAGAAATAAGAGGCCAATCAAAAAAATTAAACCCCTATACTAAATCTTTTATGAGTATCTCCAAATTAAGAAAAAAGCATTTTGAAAGCAGGGAAAACTAGTTTGATGAAGGTATGACAAATTTAGTTTTGTTTCCTACAAAGGGGAGGAATGTGAAAAGGTATCAGCTTTCCTGTAATTTTCTGTTTCTTTTTTCTTTTTTTTTTGCAGTTTTTGGCTGGGGCTGGGTTTGAACCCGCCACCTCTGGTATATGGGGCTGGCGCCCTACTCCTTTGAGCCACAGGCACCACCCAGCTTTCCTGTAATTTTGAAAATCGAAGAACAGAACAGTTTTGGAGATGATACTCTTACTGTTCTCCAGAATCCCGACCTTCTAACAAATAGTTTGGTGGACCTATCCCAGTCTCTGCGTATTGGCTGACAGTGAGAGGCGACCAGACCCTCTACGTCTGGTGACAGAAATATACTTGATGGTAGGGCTGTATGGGTTTGGGGTACACTGGGAGAGCATTTGGGGAGTAGTGGTTTATACCTTTCAGTACCTTTTGCTATAAAACATGAAAATGAAGGCAAGCTTACACATCTCTTCAAATATGAGGTCTTTGCAATAGTCACACAAAGCACATATAACAAGTGGATTAAACAAATTGTGCTTGCACATAGGTTAGTGAACACAAAAGGATCAGAAACCTTAACACTGTGGTTCTCAACCTTCCTAATGCCGCAATGTATTTTCATTGTTACAAAGGGGTCGTGACTCACAGATTGAGACTTAACAGGAAGAAGAAAATAAGAGTCAACAATCTAAGAAAAAATGTGTCTTGTTCTACTTCAAAGATGTTATAAACAAGCAAAATATAAATATGACAGAATTAAAACAGACAGGGGTAACTTAACCAGAACCTAAACAGATCAAAAGAGCTTCTCCCTTTCCCCATATTCTTGGGCTATAATTGGGGAGAGGGAGGGGAAGGAAGGGGGAGGATGGGTGGAAGGAGGGTAACCGGTGGGATCACACCTACAGTGCATCTTACAAGGGTACATGTGAAATTTACTAAATGTAGAATATAAATATCTTAACACAATAACTAAGAAAATGCTGTGAAGGCTATGGTAACCAGTTTGATGAAAACATTTCAAATGGTATATAAAACCAGCACATTGTACCCCATGATTGCATTAATGTATACAGCTATGATTTAATAAAAGAAAAAAAAGAGCTTCTCAAATTTAGGAAACAAGAGATGAAGTTATAGATGAAGAAATAAACAGAAATGTAACCCTCCCAAGATCACTTTAAGTGATGCAGCCTTAGCTAAGAAGTGCCTCAGCATAAACATGAACCATTTGCGATGGCAGTCAAGCTAATATGTGTGCAAGTTAGAAAACCAACAACTGCCAAACCTGACTTAGAAACAACGAAGCTGGAGTCCACTCCCCAGGCGCTCTCTACCTCCAGAGCCACTTTTACTCTTTGCATTCTACACCCCTTGGAAGCTGCTGTACAAGCCTTGTTGCCATCATGAAGAGCCTCTATTGAATTGTATATGTTGATTTTTGTCCAACAGTTCTGTTGAATATTATTTTTTCTAATTTATTTTTTTCACCCACAACAGCAAGTTTTTCCTGATGAATATACTCTTAGTAATTCTAAAAATTTGTAGATTCTCTCCAAAGCTTTTATATTTGTAATTAACAATTTCATCTTTTCTTTTGTACTCCTTATATTTTTCCATACTTTCCTTCCTGCCTTCCTTCTTTCCCTCCTGGCTTCCTTATCACATTAACTAAAATCTCCAGGATAATTTAGACTAGGAAAGAGATGGCAAACATCCTTATTAATATTAATGTTAATTAATTATATTGAAGATTATAACAAGGGATAAACAGACTTTTGAAGATTGCCCAGGGAAATCTAGTCACAATATAAAATGTTGTTCCCATGTAAATATATTTACCTTTATAAACAATTGATTTATTAACAAACTTTTGTAGCAATTTTTTTGGCATGTAAAGAATAACATCTTCAATAAATTGTTATTAATAATATAATATTAACGGCTCAGCACCTGTGACTCAACGGGCTAAGGCGCCAGCCACATACACCTGAGCTGGCAGGTTTGAATCCAGCCCCAGCCCATCAAACAACAATGACGGCTGAAACCAAAAAATGGCCGGGTGTTGTGGCGGGCACCTGTAGTCCCAGCTACTTGGGAGGCGGAAGCAGGAGACTCGCTTGAGCCCAGGAATTGGAGGTTGCTGTGAGCTGTGATGCCACAGCACTCTATCCAGGGTGACAGCTTGCGGCTCTGTCTCAAAAAAAAAAATAAAATAAAATAAAAATAATATAATATTAAATGTTGTACATTAAATGTCACTGTGGAACTTCCTTGAACATGTTACAGATTTAAACAGCTAAATTTTAAAATATGTAATGATTTAATGAATATAAGCTCATAATGATTTTACAATCCCACATCTTGGTTATTAACTTATCAAGTGATAATCATAAAAGTCTAGTTTTATCTTCATTAATTATTAAAATATTTGGAATAATGTATATTTAGAATGGCAAACAAAGAGAAGGCTTTCAACTAGATAATTTAGGCAGATGCATTATTCTCCAAAAATGTTGCAAGTTAATTGAAAGTATTTCTTGCTTGGTTATCAATATACCACCTGTCATATTTCAGTCATAATCTATCATGAACCAGGGTGAAAGAGAAAGAAACAGAGTGGGAATGGTAGGGAATGACAGAAAAGATACAAGAACAAGGATGGAATCAAGAGGTCTGGAGCAGTCACAACTGCAGCCACCCCCAAAATACAAAATCAGCTTTATTTTATAGTATCTCAGCAGGATTGTTTATGAGAAAGTAGAACAGACAAAGAACATGCTTTTGGTCTTACAATATGATTAGAAAACGTAAATAACTTTATCAAGAGCCATTCATTTTGTTAATGGTCTCTACTGCATAACATTGGTAACAGATGTTAAGGATAAGAAATAAAAGAGAAGCAGAGATATGTGACTTCTGGAAAAACATCTAAGAAGGAGAAAAACATGTTGTTTTCAGAGGAGGAAAAACATGTTGACTCAGCAGGAGGAAAGCAGCTGGAGGTCATTCCCTGAACATCTCCCAGGTCATGGGGACCCTGCCGCCTCACAGCCAGCTTTCCACAATAATTGTTTAGCAGGCAAAGACCTTCTCGGCACAAACATGAATCATTCCTGGTGGTAACAAGCCAATTTGTTTATGTTCAGAAGCCACCACCTCCATGCTGATCTGGAAGCAGAAAATGTTTTCAAAACTCTATCAGCAACAACGATCCAATGCGCAATAAAATCTCCCTCAGGAAACAGCAGGATATGGTCAGTGATATATGGAAAATTTTATTTGTACTTCTTCTTTTTTTTTTTTAAGCTAAAATCTTTTTTTTTAAATTAAATCACAGCTGTGTACATTAGTGCAATCAAGGGGTACAATGTGCTGGTTTCATATATATTTGTACTTCTTGTGTTCCCATTATATGTTGGATTTAAAAACTTAGAGTCACTAGCAACTCTGTAGTCATCAAGGAAAACAATACAGTAGCAGAGGAAGAAATGATTTCTGGAAGAATTTGTTTTGTGTTTTGTTTTGTTTGAGATAGAATTTCACTTTGTCACCCTTGGTAGAGTGCTGTGGTGTCATAGCTCAGAGCAACCTCAAAATCTTTGGCTCAAGCAATTCTCTTGCCTCAGCCTCCCAAGTAGCTGGGACTATAGGTGCCCGCCACCCCTGGCTATTTTTAGAGATGAGGTCTCGCTCTGGCTCAGGCTGATCTGGAACCCATGAACTCAGGCAATCCATCCACCTTGGCCTACCAGAGTGCTAGGATTACAGTTGTGAACCACCACACCTGGCCAAGAATTTGGTTTTTAAAAACATGTAAATATTTACCACTAGAGGCCAAAACACAGCTATGCATATTTTATTATTTACAAAGTGGTATGTGCCTGTACAATTATGACTGGGGGGTTTCAAACCTCTCACTCATGATAATTACTATTTGGGTGATTGTGGCACTCTCTAACATGCAAACACAAGCATAAAAAATATCTTTGGGGGCTGGTGCCTGTGGCTCAGTGAGTAGGGCACTGGCCCCATATACTGAGGGTGGTGGGTTCAAACCTGACCCCAGCCAAACTGCAGCAAAACAATGGCCAGGTGTTGTGGTGGATGCCTGTGGTCCCAGCTGCTAGGGAGGCTGAGGCAAGAGAATCACCTAAGCCCAAGAGCTGGAGTTGCTGTGAGCTGTGATGCCACAGCACTCTACCAAGGGCAACAAAGTGAGACTCTGTCTCTGAAAAAAAAAATAATATGTCCCTTGGGTATTTATGTAATAGTTCATAATTTAACAGATTTCCATTTTCTGCCTCCTTGGTTCTGTGGCACTAGGCCCTAGCTTCATGGTCTTCTGTCTAAATCTGAGCCGTCACCTGAAGCACACTGCATTAAGTTTCTTCCATCAACCTCACAGCCATTCTCCCTGCACTGCATTACCACGCTATTTAACATTGCTACAGAATTCTTCCCATGCTTTTCCTTTTGGGGGAGATGTTCCCTTTCCTCCATGGAAACATGCACAGTGGGGGAGAAGCCGTGTCCCCTATCACTCTCCAGTTTAATAATTAGGCCTTTGATCATCCATGAGGGTAACCAACCCTCTCAACACAGAACAGTCTTGAGTCCAACTTCCAGAAGCTGTCACTGAAAACATCATGCCGAGTGAAAAAAGACCACCAATCGCATGATTCCATCCATATGAAATAACCAGAACAGGACAATCTATAGACACAGAAGGTAGATAAGTGGTTACCCAAGGCTGGGGATGGGAAAAATAGAAAGCTACTGCTGATGGGTGTGGGGCTGCTTTGGGGGGGGTCATGAAAATATCCTAAAACTATGGTGATGTTGGCACGACATTCTGACTAAAAAACCACTGAATCTTACCCTGTAAAAGGATAAGTCACTGGGTTGTGAATTATATCCCAATAAAGATGTTTAAAAAGAAGCCACTATTCCTACCTCAGCCACTCCCCTCAGACCCACCCTGTGTGTATGTGTGCCACAAACCTCCACAAGCAGACACAGCAGCATCTTGTCCTTTCAATGGTCTTTTGAGACCGCTGGGACACTGTTCTTATTCACTGAAAAATTTCTGACATGAGTCACAGCCTTAGGCAAAATATTGCTCCTTCATTCTATTTCTCATATTAAATTATATCTACCTATTGTCAACTAGAGTTTGAACTTAGGCATTTATCAAATAAACTGGCACACTTTTGAGAGTGAAAGGGAAAGGTATTAATAGTTACTCTGAAACATGAGCTACAAAGTAGGACTTTCCTGGGCAAAATAGGACATCTAGTTCCTAACTATAGCTCAAGAGTTGGTGTGCAATGAGTCTAATGGCATCTTTCCAAATAAAATGTCAAGAACATATTTTTTAAAACCTTACAGTTGAACATTACAACCCTCCTTCCATTATCACATTCCATGGTGAAATTAAAGTACAATTGATGAATCTCCTTCATCTTTTCACTTAATGTAGAAAATAGTAATTGTTAAAATTAAATAAAAATCTCAAAGACCGTCCTTTCACGTTTTATTTTACACAGGTTGCTACAGATGAACTGCTCGTGATTCTGTACTAGGACAGCTCTGAAATTAACGCATCAGATTCCATCCCATCTAAGCTATTCAGGGACCTCACCGCAACCCAGCAATTGTGCACCTTCCTCTATCCAAAATTTTCCTTCCTTGGTAAATTTACTCTTTCCTTTTTTATATAGGAAAAAGAAAAACCTCCAAAACTAAAACTTTTCTTGATGAGCTATTACCCCATCTCTGTCCTCTTTACAGAAAATGTCTTTGAAAGTGTTATCTGTTCATGGGATCATTCATGTTTCTCTCCCCATTCAATCTTGAATCCACTCTAATCAAGTTTTGCTTCACCTTTCTGTCTAAATTGTGCTATCAAGGTTCTTCATTGCTAAATCTGGCGTCAGCCCCAGCAGCACAGCTGATTCAGCCCAGCTCTCTCTTCTCCTTCACTCCTTTCGCTTGGCTCCAGGGCACCACAGTTGCTGGGACTTTATTTTTTATCTCTAACCACTGCTCAGCTTCCCTTATTGCTTTCCTCTCTTTCCCCTGACCTCTAAATTTTGGAGTGATCCAAGTCTTCAGATATTTCTTTCTTTTTGTCTACACTAACTTCCTACGAGAATCCATCTGGTTGCATGACATTAAGTAGCACCTCTAAGGTGATGAATCCCAGATTTACGTTTCTAGAACAGATCTCTTTTCTGGCCTCTAGCCACATATATTCAACTGGCTATTTGAAATCTCCATTTGGATATCTAATTAACACCTTGAACTTGGTATGTCCAGCTTAACCCAAAGCCCTGAAAGGTTCACTCCTTTAAACCATGACTGTCATTACAGCTCAATTCTTTGCAGTTTGGTCCTTCTAGTTGCTCAGGCAAAAACCTTGGTGTCATTCTTGAAAGGGCATTCTTTTTTTTTTTTTAAGTGAAAGTGAGATTTATTCAGAAAGTATAGGAAGTCTACTCCAGACAGAACAGAGGCTAGCGCTCTCTACAGAAGAGAACTGCTTGAACAGACATTCTTGATTCATTCATAAATGTGTCTCCTCTATCTTCAAAATACCTTCAGAATTCAATGACTTCTTATGACCTCCATTGCTAGCACCCTGGTCCCATCCACCTGTCTCTTCTCTGTCTCTGATTTTCTGTTAGACTCTCACTGTTCTCCTTAATTTCTACCTTTGCTCCCATCCAATCTGTCCTCCACACGGGAGGGAGAGTGATCCCGTTAAAATCGGAGTCAGATCATGTGAGTCCGCTGCTCAAAACTCTCCACTGCTTACTGTCCCATGCGAGGAAAAGGCAGGGTGGCTATTGTGCCCTGTGAGGCCCCCTCTGACCAGACTTCCTGATTTCCCTGTGACCTCATTTCCTGCTGCTCCCTTCACTCTCCCACCCAGCTGTCCCAGCCTCTGTGCTGTTCCTTGAACATGTTCACACTCACGTTGGGACCTTGCACTGCTGTTCCTCTGCAGCTGGCGTCCTCATTTCCTTCAAGTCTTCTCACAAAGGCTTGCCCTCCATCACCTTGACTCTTCACATCCCTCTGAAATACCTTTGTTTATGCTTTGTCCTTGTTATGTTACACATGATGGGTATTTCCTCTTGTTTTTGTCCCTTTCATTAGAATATTGGCTCCATGAAGGCAAGAAATATTTTTCTGTTTTGCTCCCTGCTGTAAACCCAGTAGCTGGAACAGCATCTGGCACAAGGTAAGGACTTCATAAATACTTTTTGAGTAAAAACTGGGTAAATACTATTCCTGAGTGGAGTTGGGAGTTCTGACAACAATCCCAGTGTTCAATTAATCCAGTCCAAAGTTTTTCATATGCCTCACTTTGGTTCCCAGAACCCAGTTGTCAGTGCAACCCAGACCCCACAGTGCTAAGTCCTATGGGCTTAAAGTCAACTGGGAACCTCCTCAGCGATTCATTCTACACTCGTGTTTTCCATCTGCCCCTCAGGAGCATGGTAGTGGAGATGCCCATGTCTTTTTGGCAACTTTAGACGTTTGAGATGTTGTTCTGGGCTTTCCTTGACTATACCTTCCTCGTCCACTTCCACTTTGTGCTCTGGCTTCCTGTCACCTGAATCCTGAGATAAGAGAGAACTTTGTCCAGTGATACAGGCTTGAGTTCTCTTGTGAGTGGGCACTTTTAATCTGAACAACAGAGGCTACAGGATTTTGCAAAACTGTTTAATAAGCCAATAGAGTACTTTGTGAATCTCTAAGAAAACAATATGACTGTTTCTCAAATTTATTTGACCATTAATACCATACATATTGTAGAAAAAAATGTTCCCTGACCCACTGAACAAGCACAATGCAGGGGTGTATGACACAGCTTTTGGGTGTAGGACGTAACTACAGCAGGAACTCTACCTAACAAATTCAAATATTGTGACTTGGTTGTTTGTTCCCTCACATTAACCTGAACTAAAAAATTTTTTTGTTTTTTTAGAGATAGAGTCTCACTTTGTTCCCTCGGTAGAGTGCTGTTGCATCACAGCTCACAGCAACCTCCAGTTCCTGGGCTTAGGTGATTCTCTCGCCTCAGCCTCCCAAGAAACCAGGACAACAGGCGCCCGCCACAACCCCTGACTATTTTTTTGTTGCAGTTTGGCCGGGGCCGGGTTCGAACCCACCAGCCTCGGTATATGGGGTTGGTGCTTTACCCACTGAGCCACAGGCGCCACCTAGAAAAATTTTTTTTAAATTAAAAAAACACACACCTCGGGCGGCACCCATGGCTCAAAGGAGTAGGGTGCTGGCCCCATATGCTGGACGTGGCGGGTTCAAACCCAGTCGCAGCCAAAAACTGAAAAAAAAAAACAAACACACACACACACCTCTGGAGGTGGAACACAGTTATAAGAGGGACTTTACTTAATAAATGCATCACTGTAAACTGGTTTTTTGCACCCTCAATGAATCCTTAACAATAAAATAAAATAAATAAAGCCTTATAAAGGTGAAACAAAAATAACTTTTAAAAATCGAACAAAAAGATTTCCAAATACAAAAAAAAAAAATGTTCCTTGAAATACCTTTCAAGGAAACATTGGAAGATTACATGGCAATTAATCATGGATTTTACAAATGAAAGGCTATCTTTCCTATATAATATTGATTCAAATTGTGACTTCTCCATTAAACCTTTCTTGAATCCTGGAAGAAATTTTCAGTATTCCTGTAGTGTTTATTACAATCCTTTTTTTTTTTTTTTACTAACAGCTCTATTAACATATAATTCATATATCATTCAAGTTATCCACTTAAAATATACAATTTTGTGGCTTTTCGTGTATTCATAGAGGTGTATAAACAATCACTGCAATCATCTTTAGGAAATTTCATCACCTCAGAAAGAAACTTTGTACTCTTTAGCTATTACCCTTTGGAACCTCCTATTCCCCCTAGCCTTACCAAACTTTAATCTACTTTCTATTATATATTTGCCTATTCTTTTTTTTTTTTTTGGAGAGACAGTCTCACTTTATCGTCCTCGGTATAGTGCTGTGACGTCACACAGCTCACAGCAACCTCCAACTCCTGGGCTTAGGCGATTCTCTTGCCTCAGCCTCCCGAGTAGCTGGGACTACAGGCGCCTGCCACAACGCCCAGCTATTTTTCTGTTTTGCAGTTCGGCCAAGGCTGGGTTTGAACCTGCCACCTTCGGTATATGGGGCCAGCGTCCTACTCGATGAGCCGCAGGCGCCACCCTATTTGCCTATTCTTCACATTTCATTTACATGGAATTATATGATATGTGGCCTTTTGTGACTGGACTTTTTTCTTTTTTTTTTTAGAGACTCAGTCTCACTCTTGCTCAGGCTGGTTTAGAACTTCTGAGCTCAAGCAATCCATTTGCCTCGTACCCCCAGAGTGCTGGGATTACAGGCACGTGACTGGCTTCTTTTTTTTTTTTTTTTTTTTTTTTTATTTTTACAAATATTGTTTATTTTAATGAAGCTGGTACAGACAATATCCATTTAAAACCCATATCCCAGGCCAAAAAGTACAAATAAAACCAAGAAGAGCAGTGTTCTGTTGTATACACTTCTGCATGAGTAACTTTATTA
>CAUYRH010096608.1:0-30968 GCA_963574655.1 Perodicticus potto
TTTATCTTTACTATTTGTCTGTAAAGTCCTTTGATCTCAGTTTTATAATGTGATAAAGCAAATAAACAACCTACCCAATGGGAAAGGATGTTTGTGCATTTGGAATCTGACAAAAGTTTAATAACCAGGATCTATACAGAACTTCAATTAATCTACAAGGAAAAAACCAATAATCCCATACATCAATGGGGAAGAGAGATGAATAGAATCTTCTCTAAAGACAACAGATGAATGGCCAGTAAACACTTGAAAAAATGCCCATCATCCCTAAGTATTAGAGAAATGCAAATTAAAACCACCCCGAGATACCATCTGACTCCAGCGAGAATGGCCTATTTTACAAAATCTCAAAATTGCAGGTACTGGCGTGGATGTGGGGAAAAAGGAACACTCTTACACTGCTGGTGGGACTGCAAACTAATACAACCTTTTTGGAAGGAAATATGGAGAAAGCTCAAAGAACTCAACATACACCTCCCATTTGATCCCACAATCCCATTACTGGGCATCTATCCAGAAGAAAAAAAAACTTTTATTATAAAGACACTTGTACTAGGCTGTTTATTGCAGCCCAATTTACAGTTTCTAAAATGTGGAAACAGCCTAAATGTCCTTCAACCCAGGAATGGATTGGCAAGCTATGGTATATGTATACTATGGAATATTACTCAGCCATCAAAAATAATGGAGACTTTGCTGCATTTGTACTAACTTGGATGGAGGTGGAACACATTATTCTTAGTGAAACATCACAGGAATGGAGAAGCATGAATCCTATTTATTCAACTTTGATTTGAGGACAAATAATGACAATGACATAGTGGGTGACGGGGGAAGGAGAGAGCAGACAGAGAGAGAAGGAGGGAGGGGGTGAGGCAAAGAAAAAAAATGGAAAGAAAATAGTGACTAATTTTCACATAAATTGGATTCAATTTTGAACAAAGTACATTACTTAAACATTAATTTTTAATTCAACTTATCAATATATCGTTTAGGATACTGCATCTTATTTATAAGTGAAATATGTTTGTAATTTCCCTTTATAACAATATATTTTCTCCAATTTCAATACCAGCTGTATCCAGATCAAGTAGAATGATTTTGAAATATTTCTTCTTTTTCTGTTGTCTATAAGATTTGGCATGGTCTGTTTTTTGAAACTCTCTTTTACTTTTATTTATATAATATTAGTTGTCTATTTTTTGAGACTTTAGAAAAAAAAATAAGAAGTTAACTGATGACTTCATACTGAACCTCAGAGTCAAAGCATTCTATAATAGACATGTACTCTTATTTGACAATGTGAACGTTACTTTCTTGGCATTACTATTATTAATATTGCTTAATATTTTGATGCAGTAATCATCTGTTTTCTTTTCTGAATGTATTTATCTTCGTTCATTTTTTTTTTTAAACAAACATGAGTTTATTTCTGGATTCTCAATTCTATAACAGTGTTTTTGTTTTTTTTTTTAATAATTTTATTCAATCATAATTGTGTACATTGGTGCAATCATAGGGCAGAATGTGCTTCATATACTACCTCTTTTGTGTTTACATGGATGGAGCTGGAACATACTCTTCTTAGCAAAGTATCTTCGTTCATTCTTTATGTGGTTTTTGTTTCTGGTCCTTATCTTAAACATTGTTATTGTTATTAAATTTTAAAGCTTTTAAATTCTGTGAAGGCAAAAAGTGGAAACCTAATTAACACATGTGTATGTAAAAATAACAAATAAAAAATAAAAAATAAAAAAAATCTCATATTTGAATTCAAAACTGCATTTTCCTTATTAAGTGAATCAGATAACATATTTTATAAAAGTGTATCTTCCAAAGAACATATTTTTGGAAATTTTGGAAATCTAAAATTTCACAGTCATGTAAATATTCAAGAACAATTATCAATTTTTAAATTGCATAATAACTTTTTCTGTGTCTTCCTCTCTTAAAAGTCAATTTATATTCCTTAATTCTGGGCAGCACCTGTGGCTCAAAGGAGTAGGGCGCTGGCCTCACATGCTGGAAGTGGCAGGTTCAAACCCAGCCCTGGCCAAAAACTGAAAAAAAAAAAAAATATATATATATATATGTATACATATATACATATTTATATATATATATTTCTTAATTCTTATGTTTATTTGTGTCAATTGTATAATTATTTAACTTGATCATCAAATTTATTAATATAAACTTAAAATAAAGATGCAAAAATTATTTAAAATATCTTTGTATTTATCAATGATCTTTAGCATTACTGATTTTACTGATATTTATTTTCTTTTTGTATAAATACATAAATTGGTTTAAATAAATCATGCCAGTAGTTTATTCAATGTATTCATTATTTTGAAGAACAAACTTTGATCTTGAATGTTGTTTTATTCATTTTATATTTTATTTATTTCTGCTTTTAGTTTTATTTTGGC
Source organism: Perodicticus potto (assembly GCA_963574655.1). Lineage (NCBI taxonomy): Eukaryota > Metazoa > Chordata > Mammalia > Primates > Lorisidae > Perodicticus > Perodicticus potto. The sequence goes on from CAUYRH010096608.1 coordinate 2,433, forward strand.
ATCTTGGTTTTCCACTACATGGAATTTTTATAGACAATCCTACTTTAATGAGAGTTCACATTAATTATATAGGAAGAAAGCATGTAATATCTAATGTGCTTAGTAAAGCCTGGCCTTTTTTCCAGTAAGAGTCAGAAAGCCCATCATGTTATGCAAAAATGAACTTACCCACAGTGGAATTAAGTTATTAGTAAGTCAATAAACCATTATCAGACTGAATATTCTTCACTGACCTATTTAACTTTCTGATTTGAAAGCTTTCAAATGTGCAGGGATATTTCAAGGATATGTAAAAGATTTTAAAAGGAGTGGTCGTGTTGAATGTCTGCCTTTACATAGTCACGCTTTCAAAAGACTTATAACAAGAACCGATAACTAGGTTGAGGTGCAGTACTAACTCCTGTCAGTCTACACAATGTGGCTTGTGCAAGAACCTCCCTCAGATTCTAACTTCCAGGTGTGACTCACCTCACTCAAGCTCAGCCAACTCTCATTATTTTAAATAACTTCTTTTTTTCAAGGTGCTTTCAAATTCTAATGAAACCACCAGATGTCTATTGCAAAATACCCGTGGCCCTTCATATTACTTTCATCATTGGCTCATAAACAACTCTTCTTTTATCTACAAACAGCCTCAATGTGTTTCGAAGGTTATTTCTAAAAAAAAAAAAAAAGAAGAAGAAAGAAAAAAAACTTTATACAATTGTAGAGGTTTTTGTATTTTTGTCTAAAAGCCAATAAGCTTTGGCTTTGGGGAATTTATTTTTGTACCTAAAGTTTACTTTTTTGTTTTTGATAGAGATGACAGGTCTTGTCAACTTCTACAGTGGAAGACTAAAGAGCTGAAGTTGATGTTTTTGTTGATTACAGAGCTGGCAAGTCCCATCAAAAATAACAAGCTGTCAACCTAACAGTACTTGTCTGTAAGACATAAAACTAATCCCAGCGTGGTCTGTGAAGCTTCTTGGCTCTACCTGTGTGCTGTTAAACAATCAACAATGGATACTTTATACCTAACAGCATACTGTGGTTTCCATTTTTCTTCTTCTTTTGCTTCATTGCTGTAAGTTTTACTTTGCTGTTTTTATTTTAAACTAAAATTCTGCACATTAAGCCACTGCTATACAACTTGGAAAGAAGAAGAACAGGACATTGCTTTATAATACATGTTAGACTGCAAAACTCCACACACGGCTAGAACCTTCTTAAGGGAAGAAGCCGGTCTCATTCATCTTTGTATTTTCTCTTTCTCAGGATCTGCCCTCCTATCAACAATGTCCGGGTTCTACTGATCCATGTAAAACCTCCTTCCAAATTGGAAAAAGGAATCTCCTCCTCGTGTGAATGTTTTTAACCTAATATAATATTATATAGATAAATAAACACAACTAAAAACAACTGCAACAGATATAAAGTCATTTTTATAAAATTTGTAAATCAAGCTATTGAATATAAAATAACACAAAACTCAGAATTATAATCACTATAATTAAATACACCAACTAAATACAATACAATAATTTGTTATAAAGGAATTACATATCATACGTTTGTGGCAAATAAGTTTACCACAGAAATTTTAATATTTATTTGTTAATGTGTTTCATTCTATGGAAATGGCCACTGGGTTATACAATATCTCTTACAATACTGTAGACCTCAAGTCACGTTAAACAAAATTTCAGTTTGCGGCCCAGCGCGGTGGCTCATGCCTGTAATCCCAGCACTCTGGGAGGCCAAGATCCCTGAGATCCTGCAGATCGCCTGAGTTCATAGGTTCAAGTCCAGCCTGAGCTACAGGAAAACCCCCATCTCTAAAAATAGCCAGACATTGTGGCGGGCTCCTGTAGTCCCAGCTCCTTGGGTGGCTGAGTTAAAACAATCACTTGAGCCCAAGAGTCTGAGATTGCTGTGAGCTATGATGCCACAGCACTCTACCAGGGGGCAACGAAGTGAGACTCTGTCTCAAGAAAAAAAAAGAAAAGAAAAATTTCAGTTTGAGAAAACATTCCCTACTGACAACTGATACTGACAAATCTAACATAATTGTTATCTACTTGGCAAACATCAGGAATTATACCTAAAATAATGGCTATATTTTATATTTATTTTTATCCAAATGATTTTGTTATAATTTTACAAGTTTGGTTTTATAAAAAATATGTTACGTTCTCAATGTTTAAATTCTGTGCAAATGTTTTCCATGATGTTATAAAATTCTGCTATCACTTCCACAAAATACAGTAAATCACTGTTATCTTTCTCACAGTTTTTGGAACAATCCTCTTGATACTAGATACAGCCAGAAACTGAACCAGATTTATTTAGAGGTCTATCGTGGCATGCCAATATTTTTCTTTTTCCCATATAATCTCTGATAGCATGAATAGTTGAAACATTTTTCTGTTAAGATTTCAATTTGGGATATTTACATGGCTGTTGATATGAGTTTCACTTTCTTTCTGTTTACTAAGAAATATGTGATAAATGCTGACAGTTATTAAACACTTTCTTATCCCCAAAATGTTTATATCAAGATAAAAGAATCTTTTGAAGTGGAATAACTACAGTGTAATCATTTTTCAACATTTGGGATAATTCATGTGTGATTATTCCTGAATTATTCTTACATAGAGTTTCTTTGGGAATGCTGCTTTTTCTTATAATAATCAGATAATTTTGAACAAGTCTGTCAGGTTCTTTTGTTTGATATTCAAATTACATGGCCATGAACCTGGATCAAGAAAAAGGGCATTGAGTTGAATTGGTTTGGGAAGGAAGGCTCCCCTTCAATTTGTTCTTGAAAGTCTTCATTTCGCATTGACATAGAGGTGGAAGTAAAATTCACATCCTCCTCCACCAATGACATATCTATGCTTCATTCTGCTGAAAAGTGTACCTCTGAAATACTTTCCTATTTTGTTCTCTCATTCTACCTATTCCTCCAGAAAATTTATTTAACCAGCCAGGTTTTTTTCTTTTCAACCTCTGAGAGTAAAAAAACTTTGTAACATTTTAAAATAATATTACATCCCTGTCTCCAAATTTGAAGTAGTTAATTCTCATACCAAAAAAACCAATGCTATTGCATAATTAACAAATTGTTATGTAGTAATCTCTAATTTATTTATATGTATAACATACTTGCTGAATTATTAATGGGAATTGAATCATTATATGGTAATTTATGTCATGATGTAAGAATTTGTAGTTTAATAGGCAACTTAGTTGTACAGTTCTAGTCCAGGAAACAAATAGCAGACGACAAGCTTTAGTATAAAACACCCAGTAGAGCCACTATAGGAAAACCAATAGGAGATTTTTTTTTTTTTTAAGATACTTACCAAGGCAAGTAAGAAGCAGCTCTGTGGTGCTGGGTGAACTGGCTAGTGACCTGTAAAAGGCTGAAACTGAACCCACACCTCTCACCATTAACTAAAATAGATTCTCACTGGATTAAAAACTTAAACTTAAGACATGAAACTATAAAAATTCTAGAAGAAAGTGCAGGGAAATCTCTTGAAGCAATTGGCTTGGGTGAATATTTTATGAGGAGGACTCCCCAGGCAATTGAAGCAGTATCAAAGATACACTACTGGGACCTGATCAAATTAAAAATCTTCTGTACAGCCAAGAACATAGTAAGTATAGCAAGCAGACAGCTCTCAGAATGGAAGAAAATATTTGCAGGTTATGCCTCTGATAAAGGTTTAATAACCAGAATCCACAGAGAACTCAAACGTATTAGCAAGAAAAGAACAAGTGATCTCATCTCAGGATGGGCAAAGGACTTGAAGAGAAACTTCTCTAAGGAAGACAGGCGCACGGCCTACATGCATGAAAAAATGTTCACCATCCTTAATCACAACACATTGGAGGAAAACACTCAACTTGACTAGACCCCCCCAGACTCATAGCATCTATGAAGAGTAGCACTGAGAGATGAGACTGGAAAGGTAAGCCTGGGCCAAGAGTGCCATGCTATGAAGTTTGCCCTTCACCCTCTAGGGCTAAGCCAATGGATACACAACTTTTATGGCATGCTTGTTATCAGTGTAGGAGGCTGGATTATTGTTCAGTAAATTTCACTCTCCCCTCCCCTTTCAGACAGGAATATGTGATCCTACCCCCACTGACATGTTACTTGCTTTGACTGATAGACTGTAGGCAGAACAAAGAGAGTACTAGTTCCAGCTGAGAATTGAAGGGCTTGCAATCATGTACTTCACCATGAGGAGAGCTTTCCTTGATTAGGCCCTACCCTCAGAATAAGGGGAGGCATCAAGCAAAACTAAATCTCAACCAGAGACTGAAGTTGAGCTGAGAAAACTCACAATAAGGGGTGACCCACAGCCAACCCCAACCTATTCCACATAAAGTAAGGATTTATTATTAGAAGCCCCTGATATTGTGGAATTGCTTGTTTTACAGCATTAGTGCAGCAAAAATTTATTCAATACAATCAGAAAAAATTTTTAGCATGTACTCCCAATACATGTATATTTATTTAGTTGGCTATATATTCATATATTGCTTTGCAAATACACATTTAAATAAATACAAAATTTAAATAAATATAAATTATGAAGTTGAAAAATATGATCTTCCTAATATGTTCTTCCCATGTCCCAATGGATAGTCTTAAAGCATCATCTGGGACAGTGGGCTAAACTTAGAGACTATTGTGGTCTGGACCACCAGATTTTGTTTAAGCAAACTAAAGATAAGCATTATTGAGAAATTTTTTATTCCAGGAACCAGGGATTAACACAAAATATAAAACAACAAGGTCACTGACCTTGAAGAAGATTTATAAGCAGGAAAGTGCATAAAATGTTTAAGAGAGATTACTTGGGAAATAGAAAGTAGAATACATCAGAGAGAAGATGAGAGACAATTTAGTTGGTAAAGTTGTAGGGTTAATGAAATAAGCAGTGAACAGACACTGAGAATAATGATAAGAACAAAGGGAAAAGACAGGGAAAAAAGACAAAATTTAGAAAATGTTTGAAATGATCATCTACTTTATCAAAATTTACTGAACAAGCAAATTGTAGCTAATCTCCATATCTACTTATGAAATAATAGCTTATATTTATAAGCTATTTATGGATGGGAAATATTCTCACATAGTTCACTTATTTTTATTCATTCCAATCCTCAAAATAACTTCATGAGATGAGTATTACTTTCCCATGAGCACCTGAAGTTCAGGTACTCATTACTCATTCTCTTACATGGAAAACTGATGCAGAAGTATCAGGAAATATTTTTTTCTCTGGGCCTGGAGTTAATTTTCACAGTCAGATGTGTAAAGATTTTCTTCCTTCATTTTGAAGATTATAACAGTTCTCTATATTAAACTTGTCAGATGAGCAACTTGATAAAACCATGGTCTTAAGAAAAATGAGTTAGAATAATATAGGCCATATGGTTTAGTAAATTATACAGACAGTATTGAAGATATTTTGTCTTGTGTATCACAAAGCTTTCACCTATGCAAGGAGAGAATGTCTGGTATGTCTAGTCTCATAGTAATGATGAATGATGTTTACTTAAAACTGCTTAATAAGATGTGGTATCTCGCATTATTATTATTATTGCTTAATATTTCAATGCAGAAATTGTCTGATTTCTTTTCTGAATGTATTTTATTTATCTTCGTTCATTCTTTATGAGGTTTTTATTTCTAGTCCTTATCTTAAACATTGTTATTGTTATTAAATTTTAAGCCTTTCTAATTCTGTGAAGGCAAAAAGTGGAAACCTAATAAACACGTGTATATGTAAAAAAGAAAAAAAAGAAAAAAGAAAGAAAGAAAACAGCGTTTAGTAAGGAAAAATAAAATCAATACATTCAATTACAAAATGACTTCAAAACACTGAAAACCAGGAGGGGAGGGGAGAGTGGAGGAGGGGTGGAGGGCGGGTGATTGGTAGGATCACACTTACGGTGCATCTTACAAGGGTACAAGTGAAAATTACTAAATATAGAATATAAATGTCTTCATATAGTGATTAAAAGGCCATGAAGGCTATGTTAAACAGTTCAATGAAAATATTTCAGATTGTATATGAAGTCAGCACATTGTGCCCATGATTGACCAATGTACACAATTATGATTTAATTAAAAATGAATAAATAGATTTGGAGAACTTTAGGCATGTGTGAGAACTTTAGCACATTTTTATATCAGAAGTTCTGTCCTGTTCTCCCATGTGTTCAAACCATGGGTCAGATATGAACTAAGACTATCATTATATAAAGACAACACTAGTGTTGTTGATATGGTGGCTCTCCTAAATGGACCAAGAGACATATATTAACATACGTAAGGCCAGGATGTGAAATAATATGACATTTTAGTTTCCAGGAATAGAGAAGGGTATAGGCTTTTTGTTTCTGCATTTCAACCCCTTTCCTCTACCTAAAAAGAAAGACTTACGAGAAGAATTGGTCGCTGTGGGTGGAGTCCCTGCAATCACTCTCCTGGGTGATACACTGGCCTGGTCCCAGTACACTAGGAGAAGGTCCAGACATCTCTCTTTGGATGCTGCTTCTCCACTAGATCCTAAAATGCCCAGTTCGTTGCTTTTGGATGTAGACCAGCCTACGCCTTTGGATGTAGATCAAGTGTAAGAATGCCCTGTTTAGCTTTAGGCACTGAAATCTTTGTAGGAATAAGTGCTCATACTAGTTGGGCTTGCTGCGATAGAATAGCCTTTCCACTTCCAGTCCACTCAAACCTGCTTCACTTGGCTGTGGGAACTTTCTGTGGCTTCTAGCCCAGGTTTCTTGGATTCTGCTTTGGCATTTGGGGTCAAAGCCCCTGTTCTTTGCCTCCTTTGTTTAATATCACCCTTGGAGACATTATAAAAGAAATAATGGTATACCCAAGCAAGAATTCAGGTAGTGCTAAGACCCTTGGCTAAAATACCACCAATATATCTTCATATCACCACTTAATTGCACCTAATTATACATTCCAACCACAATTTTTGAGAACAGTTAGTTGCGGTGTTATTGTCTTTCAGGTCCAAAACTAAATATCTAAAGAACAAATAAATGGGAGATCAAAGGCCCATTATATTACTCTTGTGCCCGAAGAATATAGATCAGCAGTCTGAACTAGGCTGTCAAAGCCCTTGTTAAGAATAAAGGAATCTGGCACATAGAACCAAACTTGAGTAAAACATCTTAATGGAACCAACTGTTTACTAATATGATTTCCATAAGAGGAATTTGGCCCTAGCTCAAAAAAATTTTTTAATACAAACTAATCTACTAAGGGGATTTGTTTTCTTAACCCAAAGCCTGAAAACCATTTTTGTGAAGTATACCACTATATATAGTGTGAGGGTTGTGTGTTCCCCTAATTAGGAGAAAGAGTGGAAAATATCAAATTCTGTCAAGTGAAGCAAAGGAAAAAAATTAGTCTTTCATTTGTAGAAGAGAAAATAACACCCCAGGGACTCCAAAGCCTGCTCAGTATTACTAGGCAATCTCTAATTGAGCTCTCCTTCAAAAATCCAACTTCACAAGTTATGTCTTAGAAATTCCTTCTAATTTAAAATACTCAACATTTTAGCATCAGAGAATGTCCCCTTCTGAGCTGGAAGGACTAATGATCAAAAAGAAATCTGTAAGATATAAAGATATTTAGCTTCTCTCATTTGAGTTTAGTGATTTAGAAGAGACTGATGTACCAGGTTTTTTTCTTATTTTAATGACCTTTCCCGCATGCAGCCTCCCTGATTCCCATAATAACACTTTGTTTATACAGATAATTTTCTCTCCAGCAGGAGCTCTTACATGCTTTAATAACCTTTTCTCATAAATCAACTCAGTGCTCTGTGAAGTTGGATGGGTTATGGGAGTTAGGAGCAGTCCCCTCCAGTCTGCCAATCAGGACACTGATTGCTCCATTGCCACCTGGACTGCTAAGTGGCCTGCTGCAGGGATAGGGGATTGAGGTCATGGCTTGATTGGGCAGGGACATCACCCCACAGTGGCCCCAGGGTAAATGTAAACTCTGTGAAAAACAGAATATCTGAGAAAGTCCTCCATGAAGAAACCACATTCTGAATTTGTATCCAGATTGTGGGAAACTTGGCTTGAGATTCTTTGATTGGGCTTTGATTGTCTCTTAAGAACACCATAATTTTTATTTACTCAAGCCATTTGGAAGTTTAAAATATTTTCAATGAAGGACTCAAGTAAATTCAGTGCCATTCTTTCAGTAGCAAAAGATAAAAATCTAGTTCAAACTGGCAAAGACACAAAGGGAAAATTGAGGGTGACTTCACTGGGAGATCCAAAGAGAAGCTTCAGGTACAGTCCGATCCAGTGATAGCAATGATTTCTTTCTTTCTCTCATCTCTCACTTTTGATTCCCACTAGATGTTCTCAGCTAGGCTTTCTTACACAGAGTGAGAAAGATGGCAACTAGCAACCCCTTGTTCTCATCTTAATAATTTTGGGGATCCAAAGGAAGAGAAGGACCTCCTTTTTCTTAACACGTCTATATCAAAATTTAAGAAGTTCTATGACTCTGTGAGGGATAACGCCAGCAGACCCACATGGACAATGTAAATGGATGGTTTTCCTAAAGGTGTCAGAGAAACAGAAATGCAAAAATCCACTTGATTAGCCCACCTCTGTCAGTTTTATGCCACTCTTTCCTGTAACCTGCCCTACCCCATCCCAACACACACACACATATGAGAATGGGCACACATATAGCCTTGACTAAAATATTTTTAAAGGAAACTTCATGATAGGAATAAATAAATATGGAACAGCCAAGAAATTACAATTGTTAGAGTCTCATCCTAACGTCACAGAAAATTACTTGATGTCACCTACCATATCAATTTCACAAACACATTTTTAGCTGACCAAAAATATGTACCAGGCACTGTTTTAAGTATTTTACAACTAACTAACTCGAATTATTAGACTAACCCTATGAGGTGCATACTATTATTATTCCCACTTTACAGATTGGAAAACTGAGACTCAGAGTGACTAAGGCCCTTGTACACAGGAAATAGAAATCAGAGTCAGAATTCGAAGCCCAATAGTCTGAAAAAGTTTCCTTTGAAAATAAATATATGAAATACAGTATCTTCTACTATTAAAGTGAATTCATTAATGTCTTCTGTGTCCCTTGCTTGTACCATACCACAGAGTTATCAGCTCATATCCTGGGTTCTCCACTTCTTTCTGACCTGCCTTCTTACCTGGTGCATATAGCAGGTTTAACATTGCTCTTGAACCAGCCAGACCTCAAGATACTATGCAAAAAATCTGACACATAGTGAATTCTCAATATGAGTTCATTTCTTCCATCTGTACTCTATTTTTTAAGCTAATATTTACTTAGGTATTTAAATAATCAATCAATTCTTTTTTTCAGCTTTAGTCTTAGAAGATAAATGACTATTATAATCCATTTGAAAGGGCTAACATCCTGAGTTTTGAACAGATTCAAGAAAAGCTTTGTGTTCTCATAGAAATAGAAATTCCTCTCTTCTCTGGGTCTATCCCTGACCTCTTACTCTGATAGATTACTCAACAAATGGACTCTCATTTCAGCCTCGAGGGCCTCCCAGGCTCAATCTTGCCAGTATAGACTAAACACTTTATACTAGGATGAGTTGTATCCCCTCTAAAATTTTTGCCCACCTGAAATCTCAGGATTTGACCTTATTTGGAAATAGGGTCTTTGAAGATGTTTAGTAGGTAAAATGAGGTCGTACTGGATTAGAATGGTATCCAAAAACTGGAGTCATCATGAGAAGGCCATGTGAAGATACAAAGATGTAAACACATAGAGGGAAGAGGGCTATGTGAAGACAGAGGCAGAAATTACATTGACACAGCTACAAGCCAAGAAATGCCAAGATTTGCCAACAACCACTGGAAGCTAGAAAAGGCAAGAAAGGATTCTTCCCTAGAGGCTTCCAAAGGCACATGGCCCTGCCAACATCTTGATTTCAGACTTTCAGCCTCAAGAATGCTTTGAAAATTAATTCCAGTTTCTTGAAGCCACCTAATTTGTGCTAATTTATTACAGCAGTCCTAGAAAGCAGCACACCTTTTGCACTGATTATTGTCTCCAAGCTGCAGGTACTCCCTTCCACATTCTGCCCTGGGATGGAGTGGCTAGGACTTTGAAATCCTATTTCTGCTTTGCGGCAGCTCTCTGTAGATATTGCCAATCTAGGCACCAGAGCGAAGCTTCAGAGTGGAGAAGAGTAATGGGACACGCTTCTTCCTGTTTGCCTCTGTTCCTGTGTGCATCATCACAGTGATGTTTCTTCATCTCAGCATCAGTGGTTGATTCTATCATGGCTGTGGGATGACTGCTGAATGTCACATGGAGGGGTTGAAAGTGAGCTCTTGGCACTTGCAGTCTTCTCTATAAAGGGCGGTGACTCTAGTTTGCGTAGGCTGCTACACCATTCTCTAATCCGAGCCTCAGATTCTCATCTATTAGTTTGGGACAATAGTAAGTGTTCTTGCAGGACTTTTGCTCATTCTAAATGAAGAAGGTGAGTGAAAGGTTCCCAGAGCATGTGTGACAATTAGTGGGCTTTCAGTAAAAATGGATCTGCCCTCCTGGTACCTGGTGGCTTGTCTGAGAGGGCCGCCCTCTCGCCATAACCAGGAAGCTGCTCTTGGTTAGCTGGGGTGTGTCTGGGAACCCAGAGCTCAAAACTCCTCTCCAGATCATAGAGGTTCTGTTTTTGTGGCACCTTGTATTTTTTGAAATATCATTATTTGGTATGTCCTTTAATCACCAGAGCCCCATGAGGAAGCCTTTACCACTCTCTTGCAAGTACAGGAGGCACTAAGAAGGAAGGTCTCTGCCTTCAAGAAATTCATGACTATGAGTTTTTAAAGCCCAGAGTTGTGAGAACCTTTCCTCCTTTGAATATGAATCTGTGTGTCCACAGTGATTTTTCCAGGAATAACACAACCTTTTGTGGTAGCAGGGCTGGCTTCCTGCTCGAAGGTGTCACCCAGTGAGTTTCTCCTGGGAAAGAAGTTTCTGAACATAGTTGCAAATGCATTCCCTTACAGCCTGCAGATGTCATATTCCCATCTTTGAACTTTGATTTTGACATCCAACTCCTCAGCTTTGTTGGTCCACACAAAGGGCACTCTTTGAATTCTTTCTGCTTCTGCTTGATTCACCAGCATATCGGAAGCTTCCAGGAGAACATGAGGCTATTGGATCTGGGGCACTGTGTTCTGGGGAATGCAGGATGAATGATGTGGTCTGGCCCAGGGTGGCCTCTAGAACTGAAGGCTCCTTAGCTTGTTTCCAGGGCCACTTGGGCATAGTCACGCTATAGCCTCTCAGGACATTGGGAGAACTTCTTCTCTGAAGACCTGAGGGATGTTCAGTCTTCTCCTTTACTATGGCCTGGTCTATGTATGATGCACAGTCCTTTCTGACAGGGGCTAAGTACATGGACTTCTTTTGCCACAGTGTATGAAAATGCAAAGAATATTGAACTAGATCAAGGGAAAGGTAAATTACCAATTTGTCTGGATCTCAAAGTATTCCCCTGAATCTTCCAGGAATTCCCTAGGGCCCTAGTTCCTTTATTTTGCTTTTCCCAGGATACTATAGGTCTACCTTTAGGGAAAATTTCTTTTTCCCTTAACACATGAAGACTCCCATGCAGGGCAGTGGTTCTCAAACACAGTGAAGGTACTTGGTTCTACTATTTCACATCTTGAAGAACAGTGAGTTTTGTTTGTTTGTTTGTTTTTGAGACAAAGTCTCACTCAGTTGCCCTGGGCAGAGTGCCATGGCATCATAGCTCACAGCAACCTCAAATTCTTTGGCCCAAGTGATATTCTTACCTCAGCCTCCCTGGTACTTGAGACTATAGGTGCCCACTTTCTAATACCTGCTACTTTTAGAGGCAGGGTCTCACTTTTGCTCAGGCTGGTCTTGAACTCTTGAGCTTAGGCAAACCACCCGTCTCAGCCTCCCTGAGTGCTGGGATTACAGGCGTGAGCCACCATGCCCAGCCCCTTGAAGAACAGTTTAGTTGTAATCCGGAGTGTGTGGATGTGTGCATGTGCACACTTGTATGTATGGTGGGTAGGGTAGGCACTAAAACCTCACATTCTTCTCTAGGACAATGAGAATTCCTCATTCCCTGTATCCTCTGCAGACAAAAGCCGAAGTCCTTAGAGTGGCTGGAGGCTGTCTCTTGCCATTTTTTCACGGAGGCTCTCCACCCTGCTTGCTCCCTGCAGTTAGAATGTAAAAGACTGCTAAATCTTTGGTTATACTTGGAAGGGGTGGAGAGGGCAAGAAGTGGAAGGGACATGAGTTTGTGAATGTCTTCCCCTTCAGTCTGGAGGAGGCTGGTCTTTTTCAGGGCGGGAATTCATTTTAGCTCATTTGCCATGTTGGGTTATCTGGAGAACTAGTCAGGCCTCCTTTTCATTTGAAGAAAATGCAAACGATGTCTCCCAGCAGCCAAATAAAGAATAGCTCTCAAAGCATTCTGAGAAGTGGCAGAGAGGAAACAACAAACAAAAACAAAGCATTTCCTTTTCTGAGCTTGTATATGAAAACCACAGAAGGAACAGGAAACAGCCTGATCAGGAACAAAAGCTTTCCTCGAGTCTGGGTCTTGATCTCAAGCCTTATACTCACCGAGAGTCACAGGCAGACCACTTGGCCTCTTAAGAGCTGAGTCTTTTCTTTTGTGGAACTTCAGAAGTAAAGGCAGGGACAAGTTGGTGTGAATTCTGGGGCACATGGCGTGGGGTTCCTCGGGGCAGTTAGAGGGGAAGGGTTTGCCAACAGCTGGCCTTTGTTCTGCAGGGTGGAGAACCTGTTCTAATCCAACACTTGCTGTATCTGTACATGTCCAGCATGTCTCTGTGCTGCTCTCTGACCAGAGAATATACATTCCAAGGAGACAGCAGATTGGGGAATGCTGCACTTCTGTGGATCATTTGCAGAGGGTCTGAAAAGAATTATTCTTTTTACAAGAAATCATTTGAGGGGAAAGGTCAAACCTCAAACTTATCTCAGTTGTTCTTCCAAAGAAGAGACCCCTTGAGGATGAATATGAAGTCAAAATATCCATACTTCTAAATAGGTTACAAGTGCCAAAAAATTAATCTAATGATTTTTCAGACTCAACATGATTCTCTGCACTGGAGACAAATCCTGATGCTCAATGGATGGATAGATGGGGGTGGGGAGGTGATTTTGGGTCTTAAATCAATGAGCTTTTTATTTTCTCTCAATCTGCCTCTCTATCATCTTTCTACCCCTCCAACATTTGACAGATAAATTCAGAGGCCTTGCTTCTAAATTGTGATGACATCAACTATATTGATTTCCAAGCATTAGAAATTAGCATTGTAAAAATGTTTTTGCCTAAAGACACGATGCCATTATATAAACCGTACTCCAGTATCAGTCCAAATTGCTATACAATTAATAAAATGGATACAATCTTTTTTTGTAAGTCCTGTTCTAAAGCAAATAATATGTTATTTTGTTCAAGTATATTTCCTTCAGAGGTAGATTAGAGAAATAATCCCCAAGATCAAAACACTTCACCTCAAATACTTGCTGTCATGAGCAATGCTGCTCAGAACACTTTCCTGTGTCCCCTGGTGCATGTATGCAGGAGTTTATCTGGCATACAGGCTTAGAAGAGGAATTGATGGAAAGTAGGGAATGTTTTTGTTGATCCTTACAAAATAATGTTCCATTGTTTTTCAAAGGGCTTGTCTTAGTCTATTTTGTGTTTCTGTGATGGACTACCTGAGGCTGGGCAGTGTATAAAGCAAAGAAGTTTATTTGGCTCATAGATCTGCAGGCTCTCCAAGGGTACCTGTATCTGCTTGGCTTCTGGTGAGGGCTTTCATGCTGGATCACAACATGGCCACAGGTGAAGACAGAAGCCAGTTTGTGTGAAGAGGAACCAAACTCAGGGTATTCCCACTTTTGCAGGAAATATCCTAATTCTCAAGGACCAATTCAGTGCTGTGAGAGCAAGAATTCACTCAGAACAGCAAGGATGGTGCCAAAGCCATTCATGAAGGACACATCTCCATGACCCAAACCTCTCCCTCTTGGTCCCACCTCCCAACATGGCCACACTGGGGATGAAATTTCAACACAAGATTTTGGTGGGGACAAAACAAACCACATCCAAACCATGGCAGTGGTTATACTAATTTACACTCTTATGAGCAGAACAGGTTGCTCTAAATTCTCACTGATGTTTGGTATCGTGAGACCTGTTACTCTTTGGTACCCATCTACATGTTGAATTAATGACAGTGAAAAAAAGTCACAAAAGATGACATAGGGTATGTTATTTTTATAAAGTTCATAAGAATAAATTGTTTAGAGAATGCCTAAAACATTTTTTTTTAAATGATAAGCTTAAAACCCAGTAATGGTTACTTTTGGAAGTACAGATGGATTGGATTGGGTGAGAGAACAGGGATATTGGTAATGTTCTAGCCTTGATACTGTGATAGTTAATTGCAACTTGACTGGACTAAGAGATGCCCAGATAGCTGGTAAAACATTCTTTCCAGGTGTGTCTGTGAGGGTCTCTAGAAGAGATTAAAATTTAAATCAGTAGAAAATTTTCCTCGTTATTGCAGGTAGGCACCTTAAAATCTGTTGAGGACCTGAATAAAACCAAAAGGTGGAAGAAGGAAATTTTCCCTCTCTGCTTGATCTGAGACATCCGTCTTCTCATATTCTCAGATACTGGTGTTCCTGGTTCTTGGGAAGTCCTATGCTCAGAGCAGAACTTATACCATTGCACTCCCCTGTCCAATTCTCTCTCCCTGTCTTTTTTTTTTTTTTTTTTTTCAGTTTTTGGCCAGGGCCAGGTTTGAACCCACCACCTCCGGTATATAGGACTGGTGCCCTACTCCTTTGAGCCACAGGCGCTGTCTCCCCTCCCTGATTCTCAAGTCTTCAGCCTCAGACCGAATAACACAAGCGGCTTTCCTTGTTCTCCAAATTGCAGACTGTGCAAAGCTGGCTGTGTGAAGGGGATTTCTTGTCCATCGTGACCTAATTTCCTTTTGGTTCTGCTTCTCTAGAGGACCCTGACTAATACAAATATTATTCTTCATAATTTACATATACGATATACATATACTTCTGTGTAAATCACTTCAGAGTCATTTAAAAACAAAAAAGACTTTACCTTCAATTGGAGTTGGAATCCTGGAAATGACTCAGAGGTTTAACCTAATTAACTTTTAACAAAACTCAGAGAAAGTTCAGAGGCAGGGAATGAAGAACAGAGAAGTGACACTGAAAGGATGAGGCAGCTCAAATTGGACAGGAAGAGGACCATTGCTGAGTTTGAGCCTTGACTCTTTCCCTTATTAAGAATGTGACTTTACCTCTCAGTGCCCCATTCTTCCTCTTCGTGAAGTGGGGCTCATGAAGAATATGCCTTTCTTAAGATTGTTGTGAGGACTAAATGAAAAGATGCAAGTAAATTCCTTACTCTAGAGGGGGCACCCTGAAATATTTTAGTGTTTGCTTTGCAAGAAGTGCTCTAGGGAAGCAAATATACCCACCCTTTACAGACTAGGGTGGGTATATTTGCATTTGGAGCCTAATGACTTTTGAAACAAAAGCATCTAGAACTTTCTTTACCAGACACCCAAAGAAACTGAAATCCATCAGGATGGATTGCAGTTGGTCTTCTCCAGTTCTGGGCATCATTACACCCTGAAGTAAAATCATATTGGTGGTAGAATGAGTTAGAGACAGTCGGGCCAAAAGGTTCAAAAGTTAACAGACACATTAGAACTTGTCCTGATGCGTGCATCAAACTGTAGTCCTGGAACATGGATGGTCGGCAGAATCCAAACAGGCCAAAATCGGGCCAGTGCCATCACACCTGGGTGGTGGTTCGCAACAGCTGCAGTGTCAGAAACAGGAACAAGAAACTCAGTTCCAACCACATTTCTTCACACTGCTGGATTTCCCGGAATTTTGACTCAGGTAGGAACAAGTAGAGATATCCCAAATCTGGATACATATTTCTGCAATGAGCAGGACTACAATGGGTAGTGTCCTAGCTCTAACTGAGGCATCTGTGGCAAGAAGGCATTTCTTGGGAGTGAATGGTGGACCTCAACCACAACAGGAGTTCTGGAGAAGGTGACAGCAAGTAAGTCTGGATCTTGGATCACAATGAGCAAGTGCCATGTAGTTTATACACTTAGGACTTAATGGAGGAGGGGAACTTGTGTGTGTAAAGACAAGGTAAGTCCTCTGCCAAACTTAGCCAGGGGAAGGCTGAGTGTTTGCTGTACTTTAGACTATGATGGGTGAGAAATGACGACCATTCACAACCTAAGCTGTGAAACCGGATACGCCAATCCAAATACTTTCCCGGTGATTAGAATATGATGGCACACCTGTGAGGAATCTGCATTCCACAGGCTGCCGTGGACTGAAAGCGGGTCTGCACTGTGCTCTGGCATCAGGAGGGCGTCTGTGTCCTCCTGCTCAGATCTCGTGGGGTGGCAGGGAAACTCTTCAGAGGATGCGGACTGGACAATCCAGGACCTAAAGTGACAGGTTTAAATCTTCTAAATTGCAATAAAAGGTTTTTAAAAATTATGTTTGAGTAATTTCAAAATCAAGTAACGAACACCCTTATCCCCACCATATAAGTTGTCACCATTTGTTTTAATTGCTTAAATTTTTAAAAAGGAACAAAGTATTGTAAATAGAACAAGTTTAATCTCACTCTTCCCAGCCTGTTTCTCTGCTGCTGTTCCTAATCCCACAGAGGCCGCTGATAGCACATATGGGAGGCATCCCCTCCCCCATTTTTATACCTTTACTATTAAATACATACTGATCTATCTATAAACAATAGGTAGGTTTGTGCTCTTTGATCTTTATTTTTATTTATTTATTTATTTGTTTATTTTTAAGACAGAGCCTCACTCTATAACCTGGGTAGAGTGCTGTTTGATCATAGCTCATAGCAGCCTTAAACTCTTGGGTTCAAGCAATCCTCCTCCCTTAGCCTCCAAAGTAGCTGGGACTACAGGTGCCCACCACAATGCCTGCCTAGTGTTTCTATTTTTAGGGGAGATAGGGTCTCACTCTTGCTCAGGCTGGTCTCCAGCTCCTGAGCTCAAGCAATCCACCTGCCTTGGCCTCCTAGAGTGCAAGGATTACAACCATGAGCCACCTCAGTCAGGCTTTCCTTTGATTTTTAAATCAACATACATTGCATCATCTGTACATGTTTCTCTGAGGTCTTTTCTTGTACATTTTGGTTTTGAGTCCTATTCATGTTGATGCACACAGAGGTAGTTAATGCATGATAATGGTGGCATAAAATAAACTCTATACTACACACATATGTTTTATTTACCCATTCTTCTGCTGCTGGATATTTAGATATGTTTATTAAGATATTAAGATATTCACAATCATAAATGAGGCCATAATGAACATCCTCTGTGAAGACCTGCCTGCTTTACAGGAATTGGTGGCTACTGTAGCATCAACATGAACATAAGGGCAGCCAGCTGTTTCTGTGATCACACTATGCTGGGTGGGGGCCAGCTCATTTGGTTTGGAGAAGATAATTAAAATTTCAGGAGTTTTAGGCTGGGCAAGGTGGCTAATGCCTATAATCCTTTCTGGGAGGTGGAGGAAGGAGGATGGCTTGAGCTCAGGAGTTTCCAGACCAGTCTGAGCAGAGTGAGTCCCCGTCTCTAAAAATAGCCGGCATGGTGCCAGGAGCCTGTAGTTCCAGCTATTTGGGAGGTTAAGGCAAGAGGATTGCTTGAGCCCAAGAGTTTGAGGTTTCCCTGAGCTATGTTGCCACAGCACTCTACCAAGGCAAGAAAGTGAGACTCCATCTCAAAAACAAATAAACAAACAAAAACCACATATGTGCATTTTTATATATAATTTCAGGAGTTTTGTGAGCCTGTTTTATGAAAAAATAAAATTGTACAACTTTACAATGGAATAATTTACATTTTAGAAGATAATACTCAACCTCCTCATTTCCTAATTACTTCACTGCACTTCACGATTATCTCTGCTCTTAGGTTTACTACTGGCTATTGTGTCTATGAGGTGGAAATATTATCAAATGGTACAGGACTATACATCTCTTCCCAGCTCTGTGTTATATCATTAGCCTGAAATTAGCCACAGAGGGAGTATTCACACCACAGAAACCAATCCAGCAGGGCTAAAAAATAAAAGTTTGATTTATTGTTTTGTTGATGGTATGGAACAAGGGTTGGCAAGACTTTCTCTATAAAAGTCCAGGTAGTAAACATTTTAGGCTTTGCTAGGCATATACAGTCTCTGCCTAATATGTACGAATTCCTCCTCTTCTTCCTTCTTTTATTTCTCCCATTTTATAACTTGTTTAAAATGAGGGGGAAAAAAACAGTCAGCTGATGAGCTTTACAAAAATAGGGGCCGATAGGCTGGTAGTTTACTAATCTCTGGTTTAGACATAAGAAAGTGATAGGGAACATGTTTCTAATGCAGATTTAACTTAAAAATGGTTGTATATGTAGTATATAGTCTTTACACTGTAAATAGCAGAAAACTTGGAGGAAATAGTCTCCAATGTTTGAAAACTTTGGCCCAATTCAGCAAAGATATTGCTCATATCCTGCACAAACAAATGAAGTTTGACATATGTTTCCATTATTTATGTCACTTTCATCTTACTCCTTAATGTAAATGAAAATATCAACCACTATTCATTAGGAGCTACACCTGGAAATCTAGCTGTTAAACATTCCTGAATATCACTGGATCACGTCCATTAAATTTAAGCAAAAAGGAAGCATATATTCATCTGATTGAGATGCCCTATTGCATTTAAATTGCATCTCCTCTCTCTTTCTCGCCACTCTCACACATAATCAGAGCTTCCATGCCCTCTTCTGTTTTATGTATGGTTTCCTAATTTTTTACTTTAAACTGCATTTAAATGATTATCATTATTAATATTATGAATACCATCATCATCATCATCTCCAGTTTACATTCTAATTCACCCACAGATGTGAATTACTTGAAGGATGATTACTACCCCCCCAGATCAGTGAACTGCTAAAAGTAGATATTCTCTCTGTGCCTCAGTGTTCTCATTTGAAAAATAGGCTTAATAATAACCCACTAGGATTGTTATGAGGATAAAAAGAGGTAATACAGTAGAACCTCCATAGTTGATCACCTCTGTACATTGACCACCTCAAGTTGACCTAATTTTCATAGACCGGGCATTTACCATATGTACATATTAGTACAGTAGGCCTCGTTCTACTCTCCTAATTCTCCTCTGTATGTTGACCAGTTTGTTATAGTTCCTTGGGAGGTTAACTTACAGAAGTTCTACTGCATTTGTAAAACACTTAGAATGGTGCCTCATATATACCACATTTTGCCATGTATAATGCATATCTTTTCAACCAAATTTTTGAGGGAAAAATTAAGGATGTATATTATATACATGGGTAGTACTAATTCTGTATCTATATAAATGTTTTTAATTCTTTTATTTATGCTTATGTGTTATAAGTGAAACTCTAGAAAGCAACCATGATATCCATATGCAAAATAACATCCTGGAATATGGCAAATGATTTTGTTGAACTTACCACGAACTTGCAATAAAAGCATTTTTGGCTAAAAGAGCAAGTACACTATATCTCTTGATACACTTTAGGAGGGACCTAGCAATATAGCTGATATTTTTATAAAAATTATTGGGAAATGTCCCAACAGTTTTCATATGCTGCAAGCTTTAAGCTTTGTATCTGAATTAAAAAAATTAAAAGAAAAGATTTTCTTCTTGAAAGTTTGGGTCAAAATATGGGTGCACATTATACATGCTGAAATATAGTAGGAAGCACTCAATTACTGTTAACTGTTATGACCATCATGAATTTTAGTGGTTTTAGTAGTATTCTTATCATCCTCAGTATTGTAGTGCCTTCGAATCCCAGAATAGCACCTGGCTTATAGTAGGCAAACTGCAGATATGAAGTTCATGAATGTAACTTCTTTTTAGCATGTGGACTGTACCAATCAGAAAGAAAAACCAGTGATTCAGACAACTTCTAAGGCCTCTCGGATGAGGTGCTTGATGATATGGTAGCACTAAGCTGAGTAAGAAAAAATGTAATTCCCTCATGCAAATAGCTGACAGCTACCTGGGGAGGCTGACTGCCCTCCACAGTAGAAGGAAGATGCCTGAGGAATGTAAAAGGCCCTGAAAGCCAGGGGCAAAAAGATTAAGGAAGTCACTATTTTCTGTGTCCATGGGGAAGGCTTATGGGGGAGGGTCACTCTACCTCTCCTTTTTTTCAAATCCCTTTCTTATTCCTATGAAATGTCTTCAGCCTGTCTCACTTATGTCCCTACAAATGCATAACACATCTGGAAAGATAAAAGGAAACACTACTGTAGGAACAGCTCGGTGCATCCTTGGAGACACAGAGTGGGGGGAAGGCCTCCACACAAAAAGCTTCCCCAAATTCCTAACAACCATAAACAGTATTCCCGTATCCCATAAAGTGCTGTAGCAAGTCACTCTGGGAGTATTCCACATGTGCGTTAATGTTCTTACAATCTGACAGGGGCGCCTACCTTAAGAGAGCCTGACGTTCGTCTTGGTGGTCCTGGTCCACAAAGCCGTCCTGCAGGGAGCCAGGGCCCCTCTGAAATGACATCACCTGGCTCCATGGCTGTTCCTCTCTGTGTCTCCTGTGACGTTTCTGAGCTATGAGATGTTGGGGGGGCTCTCATCATGAGCTCAGCAAGGGTCTGAAGGGGAAGCATGATAGCAGTGAGTGGTCTTGAAATATTTGTTGACCTGTATGTCTACCATCTGGGTTTTTAAAACTAGAAAGTAGAGCTGGTATCAGACAGCATCTTTCTTTCTCTTTGCCTGTGAAGTGTTTGAGGGGGCTACTTAATCTTGCCCTTCTCCCTTTGGAGTTCTAAGCTTTGGGGGAAATAGAAAGCTGAATTAGCCAGGGATCAAAATATCCCTATCTTACCTGGCAAAGCTGGCAGAAGAACGTGACTCGACTGGGGGCCTACTGGGCATCCTCTTCCTTCCCACCAAGTCTAGACTCAGGATGAACATGGAGAAAGTGGGTCCACCCAGCAGATGGCCTCTGCCCAGTCAAAGGGGTGGACAGACTCATGCTGTGCTGAGGTCAGAGGCCTGAAAACAAGGCACAGAGACTGCGCCCAATGCAAGTACTGACTTTAAATCTTTGCCCTGACTGGTAGAGAAGGGCACGTCAGTGGATGCCAGATTGACCACTTTTTAAGCAAAGAAGTCACTCCTTCTAACAGGGGATGGTAGAGAGAAGGGAAGAAGTCTACTGCTCATCCCTTACCCTAAAACTTCCAAGAAGGGAACATTCCCATTTGGGGGCAAGGTCCTGGGCAAAGGAAAAAAACTATATCACACCCACTTCCCCAATAAACTGCTGACCCACCACTTTGTATCTCTGTTCCATGGCCAGTCATCGGTGGCCCAGGCAGCAGCCTTTCCCCACCTCTCCTCATTCTCTCTGCTCCTTCCCTCCTCCTTTTCCTTTCCTTTTCACTTCCATTGTATTCTTTTTGTTTTATTCCCTTTTTCTATTTTTTCATTTCAACAAATATTTATTGAGTGCTGAGAGCGTGCTGGTTATAGAATGGTGAATAAGACAGGTGTGAACCTCACATCCAAGGAGCTTCCATTCCAGTGGAAAAAACTGTTTAATAATCAGAAGCCATAATAAATGATAGGAAGGAATCCAACAAAAAAACTGAGATATAGAATGATAAGAGGCATTTATTAGTCTATGTAGGAAGGTCTCTTTGGGGAGGTACATTTATTCGGAGTCCTAGGTGGGTAAGAAGGGAGTGGACAGGACAGGTGAATGGGGCTAGGGTGATGAGCTTTTCCAAGGCCACTTCTAGCACTAGTCCTTTATGGGGACCAGAGGAAGAGGCCAAACCACTAAACAGGGGCTTGCCTGTTGGTTTTCTTGCTGTATGCAAGTGCTGAAGAATTGGTAGTGGCTTCCCAGAGTGTTGTGTTGAAAATAATTTTGAGAGGGAGGGTAATTGGTGGGGCCACATCTACGTGCATCTTAGAAGGGTACAGGTAAAACTTACTAAATGCAGAATACAAATGTCTTCATATAGTGATTAAAAGGCCATGAAGGCTATATTAAACAGTTTGATGAAAATATTTCAGATTGTATATGAAGTCAGTACATTGTGCCCCCTGACTGCACTAATATACACAATTATGATTTAATAATAAAATATAAATTAAAAAAAAAAGAAAAAGAAAATAATTTTGAAGTTCTTAAGGGCTCAATGGTAAAGTGGTCCATGAAAAATTGATCGTGTCAGCCACAGGAGTGGGGGAGCTCCAGGGATACATGGACTCTCCCAGCTCTGTTGCTCCACTAGCCTCAGGTCCAGGAGGTGAGCTGGGAAGAGGATGGGGATAATGCCTTAGCCCACTGCTACCCATTCTAAGCCTTTCACAGCAGAAGGGTCAACAACTCATTCAGAAACCAGTTAGCCTATGAGCTGCAGGCTTGCGCACTCCTTAATTTTATTTAATATCTCTCTAAAGTTACAGCTCTCCTATGTGTCACTTGTAGCATGTAAACAAGTCCCTGAAGAAAGGGAGGTAAGGAATGGTAACCCGGCTTTCCCATTTTTAGATCTTCTCATGCCCCTCCCAAGCAGAAGATTACGTGGGCTGTGTCTACAAGGTGGGAGGGATGCAGGGAATTGCTTTAGAGCACGAGGACTTGCAGGAACCAATACCTCTCAAATTAAACCCATTTTGCCTCATTCAATAAATATCTGTAAGACCTCATCTCACATGGAATGTGTGCAAACCTGCATAATCACAAACCATTTGTATTTGTTTTTTCCAGAGAGATATATCGCATACCAATGGCGATACATGAGATGATATGCATTGGTGTGGAGTCTGTTTAATTTTAATAATTATTTTAATGTATATTAGTAAAGTATCGATTTACTATTCATACAACAGTTAAAGTTACCCTTTAAAATAAATCTATTTTAGTAAACAAGTTGATTTGTAAACGTTAAGGGGGGATCACATAAATGATATGTGGAAGCAGCAAAGGTATGATGACGATAACACAAATGGCTGGAACTTGGGAAACACTTCTCAGGGTTTGTCATGAGTTGAATTGTGCCCCCTACTGCCCAAATTCATATGCTAGAGTCCTAATCCCCAGTAACCTCAGAATGTGATCTTATTTTGAGATAGGGTCTTTAATGACAAAGTCAAGTTAAAATGAGGTCATTAGAGAGAGCCATAATCCAGGATGACTAGTTTCCTTATAACATGGGGAAATTCCGATACAGAGAGAGAGACAGGCATAGAGAGAATGTGACAACATAGGGAGAACGAAGCCATCTACCAGCTAAGGAGAGAGGTCTAGAGCAGATCCTTGCCCCACGTCCCTCAGAGGGAAGCATCCCTACTAACAACATGGTCTAGAACTTCCAGTCTCCAGAGTCACCTGACTCATGGGGCTTTGTTAGAGTATCTCTAAGAAATTAATGCAGAATTTGTTGCATATGCTGGAAACCACTTATCTCATGGAGGATTGTTGCCATCTCTGAGCTGTTGGCTTCTTAAGACTGGAAGCAGTGCCTCTAGTGCAGGTGCCTAAGATGGCTTAATAAATCCCTTTTACTCTAAGTGTGGATTGTGGCCAAATACTCCTTAATATCCAAGCCACAGGGTGGGACTAGCACTGGCCTCAGAGTCCAAAGACTGAGGCACAAATTCCTCTTCTGTCACAGACTTGCAGGGCCTCTCTCTTGTGGACCCTCTGCAGTGGGGAGCTCCTACAGGCCCCATTTAGTTCTCAGCTTCTCTTGCTTTAAGGCTCCATGTTCGGAAAGGGTACATCCCTGAGGGTTCCAGGATGTCAGTCATCTCCACAGCTGACGGGAGGGTGAGTCGGGGCAGGGCTTGTGGGAAATGTGAGGAGGTTGGCCTGGCTGTCTAGAGTCTAGACAGACAACCTTACTGTTTAAACTTAACTGCACATCTGCTAATCATCCAAGACGCTCCCGATGCTACGCCAACCCGCAGATGGTCACCTGGAGAGTGGCCACCAAGGATGTTGTGGAGACTCAGAGACTCCAAGATAGTGAGAAAAACTCTACCTATGGCCTGTATAGAATCCAGACCCTACAGTGACAACTGGGAACTTGATTAGGCTACCAAATCTGGTCTATGAATGAAACTTAATTTTCCTTTTAATTGGCAGGATTCCAGGACCAAAAATCCTCAATACCAACTGTTTAGTCTGGATATAAGAAAGTGGGTGAATTTTATTCTCCAAAAGTTAAGTTATTTAAGTTGGAAAAAGCATCTCTTTCTGGGCTCTTTCGTCTAACAGAGTCCCTCTTTTCTGTGAAAACAGGAGATAACTGGAGATGATCTCCTGCTACCCACTCATTCTCTCTTCCTTGAATTTTAGGGAATTTGGGTTAAAAATAACAAAAAGAATTTACAAATTGATCAAATGAAATCAAGTTAATAAAATTAAATGATACCAGTCACATCAATGCAAGTCTAGCATGCTGCCTGGCAGGTCGATCTTGGGGAACAAGAATCAGACCAAACCCTTGGCATAGTTGGTTCACATCTTTCATACAGTGATGATTCCTAAGAAATAGAATCTTTAGATGGGAAAGAAGTAGGGTCATCCTCAGCAATCTATTTAGCTGGTTTCAAATAAGGGGAAAGGTGGTCTGGGAGGATGAAGTAGGTATAAATTCTGCTATGTCAATACCAACAGTAAGTATTTCTTGAGACGCTGTGTTAGCAATTCAGGATCCAGCAGAGGTGGTCTCTGCCCTGTTAGCACTTAGGAGCTAGTGCGTTAGGAGGAGATCCTGGATATTTGTAGAGCATTGGAGATGAGCCAGTACTTTACATGGATTATTGTGTTAAATACTCCTAACAACCCTGTGCTGGGGCGGTGGGAGGGATATTGTGAATCCTGCTTTTTAGGCAGGGTGTGAATGGTTTAGCTAAATCTAAAATGGTTTAGATTTACAAATCACAAAATTGGTGATGGTGGCGTTTAATTTCAAACACTCTGAGGTCCACCTATCCATCCTGCCCCTCCCCCAATGTATAACTCTACAGAGTTGCATATCTTACCTCTGTCCTGTTCCTGTTTCTGCATGTGCTGGTGTCCAGGGAGGTAGGACACGTCCCTCGATGGCCTTTGGCTTACTCATCTACATCTGCACATTCCTTTAGATCCTGAAATTCAGGGCTTGGTATTCTTGTTTTAACTCAGCTCTGTCTCTTGACAAGCTCAACTGTGGAAATAATATAATATATTAATATTTTGGTTCACCCACTTTTTTTTTCTCCTCTGATCCCCTATGATCTGATGAAGAGGTTAAGCTGATCCTGTATTTCTTCTGTTCTTTGGTTCTGCATTTGAGGTTTAGGGATGCCAGTTATCTGTTCATTTTCCCTTCTAGGTTCTTTACTAGTGCCAAACAGAATGGAGATGATCAAATTCCAGGATAAGACTTATTTAACTCTAAATTTGAGGCTGCCAGTCCTCTGTTCTGGAATATACAAGTGAATCTTGAGGTCATAAGGGAACTTTCTCACTACTTCTTCTTTGCCACGCCCTAAGTTTAAACTTTTGGTGTCCTTTCTGGGATCTGCACAGCTGATATTTAGGTAGCCAGTGTTTTGGAAAGCTATAGCCTAAATTACCCAGTAATTGGAGAGAGAGAAAATGAGGAAGAGGCTGAACTCCAGGTCTTCCTTTGGAAGTATATACCAGCTGAGCTGGCATGCTTTCTGCCTGATGGCAGGGGCAGAGAGTGTGACTAGGGCCACTGCTTGGCCGGTGGGATGAAATGAAAGTGGACAGAGCCTGTTTTCTACCATTGTGGGAGAACTCACCAGCACTAGAACCAGGACATGGTTTTTCTGAGGATTCATTGGGCAAAGAGGTAGTATTCACATTAGTTAGTGTAGAGAAGTGTTGGTAGAAGTCCTTTCTTTTCTGAAAAGAGTGAAGGTAAGAGGATTAAGCATTTTCTCCAGCTCTCAGAGGTCTGACACATAATATCTCCAGGTGACAGACTATAAAAAACTCTTCTTTCTGGGTAGGAAAACTAACCAGAGAAACACTTAGAGGTGTAAGAGGCAAATTCTTTCATGTTGCAGATGAGCAAACTGAGAATCTTGGTTCCTTTGCACTGACCCTGAGTCACGTGTTCACTTAGAAACCGTCACAAAGAACCCAGAAGTCCTAACTGCCAGCACAGTGTTCTTTCTCTGTGCATTGATCCAGGCTGGAACTTAGAAGCTTCTCCCTGAGAGCATCCACATACCTACAGAGTTGCAGCTTGTCTTGGTAGCATCATGCAATAGCTGAGATAGCTTTGCTCAAGAGCTTTCATCAAGTGGCCTGAGGCAGTACATGGCTTATCCCATTCCCAATTCAATAGGCTCTATCTGTTGACTGTCATTTTCTTCCCAGCAGACTTTTGTTCTATACCAGGAACCCTAAGGGCACAACTGGAAAATCAAGGAGCCATCCTGGTAGGTGCACGGCCACTCTGCACCTGAAGGGGACAGAGAAAGATGCCTCATTATTCTTCTTCCTTACCTCCTCCGCCTTTGGGAAGTTTCCATGTGAGTTTCTATTACACAAATAATATTATCAGAGAAGGACATGGGCCACACTTAAGTTTTAGAATCAACGGGGCCTGGATGCAAATTCCAGCCTTGCTACCATGTCAACTTAAGTGGCTGAGTAATTTACCAAGTCTCTTTGAACCTTCGAACCACAGTTTCTTCATCTCTATCTGGCAATGATAAAAGTTTCTCTGTGTGTGTGTGTGTGTGTGTGTGTATGTGAGAGAGAGAGAGAGAGGAGAGGAGAGGATTGAAGGAATAAAGTTTATAAGGTCCTGCAGATGTCAATTAAATGAGCTTTAGCTCTTTCCTACTCTCCTTCCTCAACATAACTATTTTTAATTTTTTTTGTTCTCCCTTCAAGTTCTTGTCCAAATTCAAAGATACTTTCACATATTATTGATATAATTTTGCTTTCTGTATTTTTTCATCTAACATTTTACCATCATCTCTTTTCCTCTGTTACTTTTAAGATAAAAGTCATGAAATTGCTGATAGTCAACTATTTTGAGTGAGAAAAAGCAATTTCATATGATCCCACCTAATACATAGTTTTCAAAATCATCACTGTAAAAGAATAATATTCTTTAAAGTCAATGCACTGGGATGTATACAAGGACATTCTACTCTTGGCTATTTGGTTCATTTCTCATTTTTTCCCATTAAAAATAGTTCTACAATAAGAATCTTCATATCTCTAGATTATTTTCCTTCTTTGCATTATTTTCTTGGGATAAATTCTGCGAATTACCTCCAATTTTACTCTGAGGTCCAATGAACTATATTGATTATTCCCATATTTGTCACTTCTAGAATCTGTTCCTTAAGTCTGCCGAGGAATTAAATCTATTGGCAGAACCAACTCAGAAAACAAAGGGAATTCTAGGAACCAGCACCTGGTGCTTGTCACAGCAGAGGCAGAGAGGAAAGAACAAAGATACAGCAGAAATCCTTTTCTGGAGGCCTGGTCAATCTCAGCAAAAAATTTAAAAAAAAGAAGAAGAAGAATTTCATTCATGTTGATTTGTCAAGGAAGTCAGGAAAGAAATGCACAAAAATGAAGAACCTGAGAAGTCATTTTAATGTCAATCAATGGGAGACTGAATAAATACAGTAGAGTATGGTTCTTTAACAAATCCTCACAAGCAGTCCAGGATTAACTAAATCCATGGATAGCAACATGAAAAATTCTCAAAAAGAGTTAATTAAAAAATGAGGTTATAGAATAATATGGCATACCCTTTATGTAAACTTAAAAGTCGTACACAACAATGTCTTATGCCTTATGTGTTTGTCATGGCTATCAACATATGCATTACAAATATTAAAAATGAACTAGTGATGGAGACTTTGCCTCTTTTCTATTAATATGGATAAACATTCTTCTTAGTAAAGAATCATAATATTGGATAAGAAATAATCAATGGTAATAATATGAAGCCAGTAGTACATGCCCAAATAAAAGAAAAAAAATCAATTTGAGGTGGGGGCGGGTCAATGAGGAAACAGGGAAAGGAGAAAAGGGTGGCAGATTGGTGTACTCCCACTTAATGGGCACAATGTTAGGGTGTATGGCACACCTCTAGGGGGCAGCACACAAATATAAGAGGAACTCTACCTAACAAATGCAAACAGTGTAAACTAATTCTTCATACTCTTAAATTAACCTGAAACAGTAATAAAAATTTAAAAAGTGAACTGGAGAAAGGAGATAGTAGAGGACTTTAATAAATGGAAGAACATACCA
>CAUYRH010096609.1:0-12022 GCA_963574655.1 Perodicticus potto
CCTGTAGTCCCAGCTACTTGGGAGGCAGAGGCAGGAGACTCGCTTGAGCCCAGGAATTGGAGGTTGCTGTGAGCAGTGATGCCACAGCACTCTATCCAAGGGTGACAGCTTGAGACTCTGTCTCAAAAAAAAAAAAAAAAATTAAAGACAAATCTATGTGTTCTTATATTGCACCTTTTATTAATGGAAGATAGCATACTTTATATCCTATTCTGTACTTTTAATTTTGATTTTGGGATTTTTTTTTTCTGCAGTTTTTGGCCGGGTCTGGGTTTGAACCCACCACCTCTGGCATATGGGGCTGGCACCCTACTCCTTTGAGCCACAGGCGCTGCCCCACCTATTCTGCACTTTTAAATCAGTTCTTAACCAGGATAAACGTTTAAGGGATTAGTATACATGTTTCCTCAAAGTTTTAATTAACATTTTATATGTATCCTTCCTGTCTTGCATCAGATTTTGAAAGTCATCTAGGACACAAAAAAGGTTAAAAACCATTATTCTAGAAAAGTTTACTGATTATATACCAAATTCCTATGTTTGTAACAAACAGTGAATTATTTGTTATAGTCAACTGTTTCTAGCCTAGTTAAAAGGCTAGAAAAATTTGCCATGTGGAGAAAAATGTATCTGAGTTAATATACGTTTAATTAATATAATTTTATGCCTTAATTCTTTTATAGTTTGAAATGGTAGGAAGAGGAAATACTTGTGGTTAATTCATTCATTGATGACTCAATGAAATACTTATTAGTCCATATTAGAATTTAAGGGCAATATTTTATTTCCATAGGCCCCTGTTATATCAAATATATTATTTTTTTTTTTTTTTTGAGACAGAGCCTCAAGCTGTCACCCTGGATAGAGTGCTGTGGCATCACAGCTCACAGCAACCTCCAATTCCTGGGCTCAAGTGAGTCTCCTTCCTCCGCCTCCCAAGTAGCTGGCACCACAGGTGCTCGCCACAATGCCCAGCCATTTTTTTTTTTGTTGCAGCCGTCATTGTTGCTTGGCAGGCCCAGGCTGGATTCGAACCTGCCAGCTCAGGTGTACATGGCTGGAGCCTTAGCCCATTGAGCCACAGGCGCTGAGCCTGTTATATCAAATTTAACTGGGGAAATTGTTAATGGTTGTTATATAACTTGGGTAGTGGATTAATTTGAATTATAGGAAATATTTTGTAGACGATAGTTTTTTTCTCTACAACATTTTTATGACAAGCTGAAAGCTTGATCTGGGTTTGTTCCTTGGGAGAAAATTTCATCCCACCCTAAACAATGGAAATACTAAAGGAATGTTTGTTTGATAACAAAATATGTGCAATATCAATAAAAAAATCTCAGTAAGGGTGTATTTAGAATTCTGTGGAAACTGATATCTGTGTTATAAACATGTGGTCTCATTGTATTTTTATATATATTATCTATTCATTTAACATGACATTGTTACATTAAAAATCCACCAGTTTTGGCTCTGCGCCTGTGGCTCAGCGGGCTAAGGCGCCAGCCATGTACACCTGAGCTGGCGGGTTCAAATCCAGCCCGGACCCGCCAAACAATGACGGCTGCAACCAAAGAATAGCCGGGCGTTGTGGCGGGCGTCTGCAGTCCCAACTACTTGAGAGGCAGAGGCAAGAGACTTGCTTGAGCCCAGGAATTAGAGGTTGCTGTGAGCTGTGATGCCATGGCACTCTATCCAGGGTGACAGCTTGAGGCTCTGTCTCAGAAAAAAAAAAAAAAAAGAAAGAAAGAGATGGAGGGACCAGGGAGATTATGGCCCAACTGCTTAGTGTACAAGTCAGAAAACTGAGGCCCAGAGTAAAGCAGGACTGGCCAAGGGGACCCAGTTGGAGTGAGTGGCTGGGCCGGAGTAGACCGGGGGACCCTTCCCATCCCAAGCTGTGGCTGGGCATGGTCCCACAGTGCTGTCCAGAATCTCTTCCCTTCCTGCTTCTCTCCCATCAGCACCATGTGGCCGGGACCCCACCCATCCCCCAAGACCCGCTCTGAGACTGCTGCCTCTCTCCTCCCCTCCCCCCCACAGGGCTCTCCCTCTTCTGCTCCCCTGTTTCTCCCTAATTATTGTGATGCTCATTTACCCAACAACACATATTGAGGTCTACTTTGCACCAGGCACTTTTGCTAAAAGTCAGTGGGACGACAACAGTGAATGAGACAGAATTCTAATCAAATAGAAAATAAACAAAAAATGAATTAGAATAAACACAAGCTATGATGAATGCTGTGGGAGAGGCAGAGAACAGGGTGGCTACTTTATTAAGAGTGGTCACAGAAGGCTTCTCAGAGATAGTGACATTTAGGCTACAGAATGCGAAGGAGCCAGCCATGAGGAGTTGGTGGGGGCCACGGGGGAGTCTAGTCAGAGGAATTAGCTCGTGCACAGAGCCTGAGGTGAAAACAGGTAAGGTGAGTTGGATGAGTGAGAGAAAGAGTCTGGAACAAAAAGTGCTCCGGAAGGGCTGGAGCAAGCTTTTGCCTGACCTGCCCCCTGGGGACACCACCCATTTCTCCTGCTCTGCCCCCATGCAAGTTGTGCCAGTGGAAGTCTGGAGGAGAGGAGATGCAGGGATAGGGTGCAGAGAGGGCCTTAGGAGGTGACAGAGGACTGAGGTCTGTGGGGGGGGGGAGAAAGACTGGGATCTTACGGAGAAAGAGCAGCCCGGAGGTGTGATACTATGACCCCTCCCCACGGGGAGCAGGCACCAGGAGGCGCCCAGCTGTGGCCACTGCCCTCAGGAAGCTCCAGTGTGGCCAGAAAACCAGACCTGGGCATGGTGTCATCCGTTTTCAAAGTGCTCTCTCACAGATGATCTAATCAGAGCTCTGAGAGAAACCAGGACAAAGGTTTTTACCTCCTTTGACTGACTGAAACACCTGACCCGAGGAGCCAGGGGAGGAGCCTCGGTTGGAACACAAGCTTCCTGCCCAAGTCCTGACTCTCATCTGACCCCTCCTCCCAAGGGAAGCTGGTGTAAGAGCCACTGAGACCCAGGACAGAAAGCCAGGGACAATTACCTCAGCTAGGCAGAGAAGGCTTCCTGGAGGAGGGCAGCCTTGCACAAAGCATGAACCAAGTAAGGCAGGGCGCAGGGAGGACAGGTGCCGAGTGCAGAGGCAGCTATGAACCCAGGGAAGGAGAGAAAGACGGAGTGGGAGGGCCCAAGACCACACAGGGTTCACCTACTTGCTTTCTTCTCCAGGTCTTTCTACATGGAGTCAATGAGCCCCTAGCCAACAGCCCCACCCCCATGGTGGTGATTGCCCGTGTGGTTCCCAACTACAAGGAATTCAAGTGAGTGGGGCCCAGGTGGACATGGGTAAGGAGGAAGGGAAGGCTGTCATTGCCACCACAGGCTGATTCCAGGAGCCCTGGACAGCCACCTCATCACTGGGTCTGAAAGCCAGGAGGCTCTCTGCAGCAGACTATTGATAGTCAAATCCCGCACAAATAGGGTGGAACCACCTAAAAGAATCAACCCCCTACCCTTTTCTACCAGATGTCCCACCTAAGAAAGGTGAATGGGTCAACCTCCTTCCCTACCCCACCGGATGTCCTACCTGGGAAAGGCAGATGGGCCAACCCTCACCCTTAACAACAGGAAAGGGAATGTCCTGACCCCCACCTTCCTGACCTTTAAAGCCCCCCATGCCGTCCTTTCCCTAGGGAGAGCTCAGACCCCCCATCCCCGAAAGGGCAGCCCAAACCCCTCCTGAGAGCACGCAGGGGCAGGGGGTAGATGAGAGCTGGAGGGAAGCCAGTGTGTGAAGGAGGAAGAGAGGAGTCCTTATTCCCTGTGATGGGGCCTCAGCCCCTTGGCCTGCCTCCCGTCTCTGGGCCATGGGCTTACCCTTGAAACTTCATAATGTTTAGCCCTGCCTAAGAGTCCTCTCCTGGAGGTGTCCCTAGCCCTAGCCCCAACACGTCCCCTCCTCCTGCAGACTTCCTTCTGAGGGTGCTGAGTGTACAGTGCTCAGGAGGAGATTTAGGCTAGTTTGGCTGCACAGTAGGGGAAGTTCCCCAGTGAGCTCCTGCTCTCTGTGACAGCACCATCTCCCAGGAGGCAGGTATCTGCCTCTATCCCCTCCACTGGCTCTGATGACCCAAGAGGACCCCAACCCATCTGCACCACCTGCTGAGTTTTCATGAACTATGACTCCTCCTTGCTTCTTGGAGGAATGAAAATGACTGATGTATGTATGCCCCAGACCAGTGACTCAGCACAGGGTGCAAGCGTGCATGTACACACCCTGAATCTTGCCCCTGCAGGCACTTGATGCCCTTCAAACCTAAACTGGGACTCCCACCAGGGGCATGAGTCATTCTGACTAGATCTTCCAAAGGCAAGGAAGGGAATGCAAGGCCCATTTTAAAGATGGTGCAGCTGAAGCATTCAGATAGGGTCAGAACCACAGTCAGTTAGGGATAAGGGAACCTGAAAGCTACATCTTGTCTCCTGACCAAGATGAGCTTCCCTGAGCGTGGGCCAGCAATCAGAAGGACCAAGATCACCATCTATATCATGGGGTCCTGGTCTGGACTCAGCAGGCCACGGTACTCTTTTGCTTTGATCCAAAGTCGAAATGGGGACGACCCTGGGCTGCCAGGCTTAGGCACAGAGTCGAGGAGACTAACCTGCCTCTTTGCATCCCCAGAGCCAGCCAGCTAAACAGGGACCTCACCTCCGTGGGGCTGCCTATCACCCCACTCCCTTTCCCTATCCCATCCATGATGAACTTCGATGTGCCTCGGGTCAGCCAGAACGGGTGCCCTCAGGTATGGCTCCTTCTTCCTGCTCTCGGTCCTAGTTCTCGTAACTTCTCCCCACATTCACTCACTAACTCAGTCTGCTGTTTACTCGACTATTGAGTGTGCCGAATCCCACTGTGTATCCAGGGCTGCGCTTGTGTGTGCTACAGAGGAACTGCCTCAGGAACTCTTGGTTTAGTGAAGACAGGTGTCACATGCACGGAAAGGTTAAACATTGACACGAAATATGCATAATGTATGATCTGATAGCAAACTCAGAGCTATAAAAATCAGAAGAGAAAAGACACACAGGGACAAATATTGTATGATTCCACTTAGATGATGCACCCAGACTAGGCAAATTCATAGAGGCAGAAAGTAGAATCATGGCTACCAGGTCTGGGAAGGGGGGGAAATGTGGTTATACTTAATGGATACAGAGTTTCTTCTTGGGGTGATGAAAAAGTTCTGGAAATAGTGGTGATAGACGCACAACATTATGAAGGTATCTATTATCACTGAACTGTCTACGCTTAAAAATGGTTAAAATGGTAAATTTAGTGTTATGTATATTTTACTATAATAAAAACTTAAAAAGAGGAGAGGGAGGTGAAGCCTGAGTGATTGGGGAAGGCAGTCTTGAATTTTTAACGGAGGGAGAGTCAGCACAGGGCAAGTAAGAGCAACAAGAGCACAAGCGATGGGACACATTGGTCACAATGCGTGTCAGGGTGGACAGGAGAGCAGAGCGTGTGAGTATGGAAGGGTGTGTACAGGTCATGTCTGGGTCCAGGGGAATGGCCAGATTGACCTCTTCTCATAATCTGCACTTCAGTGCAAGCTTGCCCCACCTGATGTTCCCAACATTGAGGACAGGAATAGAAGGGTGTTTTGTGGAAGTCTGTCCTGTTGTCTACCCACCAGAGCTCACGTCTGGCATGGCAAAAAATAGAACAAGACACCCCTTCAGAGCCTCTCCCTCTATTTAAAGGCAAAGACATCTGAAAAAGGCTCAGACACAGGCAAGAGTGATGGTGTTAGGGAGGGGTGTGAAGAAGGGGGACCCTGGGGACAGAGGCTTCAAACCCAAACCAATCCTTTGCCTGATTTCCCCAGAGTCATCTCACACATGGCCCTGCATTTGCCCAGAAAATTATGAACCAATCAGCAGGCTGTCCCGAGGGGTAGGAGGCGCTGCTTGCTTTAATGAGTGAACCCCCTCCCACCCCTGGGCCCTCTCTGGCTGCCTTAGCTGCAAAACTAGTGTGTGGGGGTGGGGAGTGCCCCTTAATACAGAGACTTCCCTCTAATGCCTCCTGCATGTTTGGGGCTCAGAGTCAGAAGTCCAACAATGACAGGACACTTGTTGCAGATCCCCTAACAACACAGTAGCTGGGCCAGGTTGAGAACTTGCTGCCAGCTGACACCAAGGTACCTACCCAGGTACAGCAGTGAGAAAGCACTGGGGCAGCTGCTGTGGTGTGGGAGGGGTAAGGACAATGCAGGCAGAGCCCTAACTGGAGGGGGCACCAGTCAGCAGCCCTGGGCTCAGAAGTTCACAGCACCCCTGCCCTGACCTCTCTGAGTTTGACTCTTCTACAGTTGAGGGTATGGAGTTGGACTAGATAATTTCTAGAGCCTGCTCCCTCTGACATCTTGGGGGACTGTGATTTCCCACCACCTCACCGTGTGAAAGCGCTGTGAGCAGGGGAGGGAGGATCCAGCCCACCAGGATTTGTCCCCAGCTCCATGACTTAATAGCCGTGTGACCTTTAGCCAGCGGCTCAGTCTTTCTGGACCTACTGATTCCTACCTTATGGGAACTCACAGGATAACCTGTGTAAAGCAACCAAGCCCAGTGTCTAAGTTAAAGTGGTTCTGCTTCTTCAAGAGCTGCAGCCCCACCCCTACCCCCCCGTCGGTGACATACGTCCCTCTGAGGGAAGCCTCACCATGGCCTCTGTCACATTTGGCTCCAAGTAACAGAAACCCCAACTCAAAACCCTTAAACACTAAGGGTATGTACTGTCACGCATCACACGATGTCCCCAGAGGATGTTGCCGGAACTAGTTGCTGCTGGCTCAGAAGCGTCCTTGGAGGATTTTGCCATCTTCAGTGGGCTAACACCTCAGTGGGTGAAACGTTCCACGCACCCCATCCAAATTAGGCCAAAGACCAAGGGAAGAGGGAGACCTTCTCGTCTCACGGGTGGGTTTTATGAGGAACTGGAAGCCAACCCCACCAGCCATCCTCGGCAGACTGCCCTGGGTCTCAGCAGCCGAGCACCTGCGCTTCCCTGAGCCAATCGCTGCGGAGGGGCGTGGCTGCGGCGGCTGCGGAGGAGGGGCCACCCGGAACTGGGGCCGCCAGGACACTGGTCCCTCTGTGGGCGAGGAGGGAGGGAAGCGGTCGCGGGCTACGCGACCCTCAGGGAGCCTGGCGAGGAAGGCAAAAGCTGAGTTCCTATGAATTAGGGGATAGTTGGGGCTTGAAGGCCCAAACTACTGGAACCAACACGGGGATGGGCCCTGGGAGTTACTTCTGACCCTGCACCCTACTCCTGAATGGCGGCCATTGCCCAACAGACTGCCAAACTCCTACAGAGGCTGTTGTCCCAGCCTCCTACAGAGCTGGGAGGAGCTCGGAGGAGCTGAGACACAAGCAGGAGTGGAAAAAGCTCAGGCCCAGCTTGTTCCCCAGCTCTCCTGGGGTCCCCGTCCATCCCACAGTCTGCCCTGATGCTGGCACTCTCCTGCCTGGACTCCCGCAGCAGCCTCCCCTCAGGCCCTCCCATCATCCTCTGTCCAGGGTCTCTGCTACCCTTCTGGCTCCCAGCGCAGACTCTCACTGGCGTTCTCCAGCCCCACCGATGACTTGCTGCTCTCTACAGCCATGCCACCCTCTCTCTCCTCCAGCCCTTGCCTTTGCAGGACTCAGCAGGAGCGACTTTCCTCCTTGCCTGCTGTCCTCTCTCTCCTGTTATCCCTTCCTCAGTTCAGAGTCATGGCATTCTCAGACATCCTACTCCCACAATCAGACCTAGCTCAGGCCTCTACAGGGACCATGGTGAGGGGGCGTGTCGGGGGCAGGGTGTCCTATCCCCTTGAAAGATGTGAGGCTTCTGGGGGGGAATGGTCTGGCTCTAGCTCCCACATGTGCCCTGAAGCACCTCACAGGGGTCTGGCATGGAGCGGTCCCCCAGTCAACCTTTGCTGAGTTCTGTTGAATTGAACTTTTACCTTCCTGGCAAAATATCCATTGTCTCTTCAATGTGTGGAGCACAAAGCATTTTCTCTATGGATGATGAAAAATTGTGGTCCCAGGGAAGGGAAGGGACTTGCTAAAGGTCACACATCAAGGTTGAGGCAAACCCAAGCCCAGAGCCAAGGAGTCCCAGCACCCCAGGAGCCCGACCCCAGCCTCAGCTGCCCCCAGCTACCCTCCCCAGGATGGCAGCCTGGCCAGACAGGCAGCGGTGGGTGCGGGTGTGGGTAGGCCCAGAAGCAATGGGAGACCCTATAGAATAAAAGCTCTGTCCCCAGGGAAGGCAAGTCTGCCTCAGTGGCTGGGGGTTAATGGCTTTTCTGAAGATCACAGATGAGGGTTAATCACATTCTTTTAATTCCACAGCCGGCCATGGCCTTTCCCATTAGCAGCTGCAGGCAGTGTCTACCCCCTCTGCCCCCCCATGCCTTCCCTCCCCAATTCTAGGTCTGAAGGGATCTTTCCTGGAGGACTTATCCTGGAAAACTGTTCAGAGAGGTCTGTCCCTTATTGGGCACTCACCACCTCTTGCTTTAAATACTCCATTTAGACACATTAATAGGTCCCAGAGAGGACAGCTAGCATCCATTAAATAACCTTCCTCCAGGGTGGAAGCAAGGCACAGGGCAGCAGGGGACTGGGTCACGCATCCTCCCTGAGTGCCCCAGTGCAGATGGTCTAGGCCACGTGGAACCCGAGCACCCAGGAGAAGGGGTGGCTCTGGGAGAGGCATGGTCTGAGGATCAGTCCTGAAAGATCATTCCCAAGTCCCACAGAAGCCAAAACCAATTTGTCTGGCCTGACCTAGTGGCCAAGGGGCTGTCCCTGGTCTCCCACCAGGAGTATCCTGGGGACACTCTCATCACTCCAGTCCTTGTTCTGGTTTTCAGGCCCCCCTGGCAGTGACTGCCACCTGTCTCCCCAGGCACAGGGGCAGATGCAGCCTAGAAAACCAGGCATATAAGTGTGAAAGACATCGGAGCCCTGCCACCACAGGAGAAGGAGGCCCACATTGATATTTCACAATCCTGCCATCAGTAACTCCTGGAGCCGGTGGTGCATTGATGCTGACCTTTACGAGCAATGATTGATTCCCACAGGGGAGCAGGAGGTGGGAGCAGCTGCCTCTGCTGCTGACAGCCCCTGACTGGGGGCAGAGGCAAGGCAGCCCCTCTCTGTGCTGGGCCCCCACAGAGCTACCTGCTGGGAGTTACAGATGATGCCCACCTTCCAGCCTTTGCAGATGCTGGGCCTCCCCCTGGGGTCTCTTCTTATGCCAAGCATCCCCTGCTCATGCCATGCTCAGTGCCGCCCCCACAGTTTTGCTAGTGCTGCTCTCGCACCCAGAAGACCTTTATCCCCTTCACCTGGTCAAATCTTCCTCCAGAGGCTTCCCCTGGTTCTGCTTCCTTCAAAGTGGCTTTTCTGACCACCCACAGGAATGTCTCCTATAGCTCCCTTATTTGGGGAATATAGTTAATGCTGTCTCTTTTCACTGCTTAAGTGAAAAGAGTGCCCCCAACTGCTGGCTTGGGGTGCCATCAAGTCCCCAAGTGCCTGATGGTGCTCATTGCTGACACACAGAAGCTTCAGAGCCTGAAGATCTGTCTGGGCCTTCTGTGAAGAGCTGTGGAACCTGTGTGGAGCAGAGGGCTGATGACGAGAGGAGAAGCCATGTCTGATTTAGCATCTGTGACAAGCCATGAGTGTGAACATGAGTGCAACAGTTTAGGAAAACAATCTACCAATAATGAATCAAGTGCCTTAAAATATGCATGCCCTTTAACTCGGCAGTGCTGTTTTAGGAATTTATACTCAAGCAATAATTTGAGATACAAAGATACATGGCAAAGAACATTCAGTGCACTGTTATCATAGGGGGGAAATGGGAAGAGAGAAACCAGGGTGCTTGGACATGACAGAATATTCTGAAGTTACTAAAGTCATGGGTAACAAGAGTTTCTTATGACTCTGGATATGCTTAGGTTCTGATGGTAAATTAGAAAGGCAAGGTGGTAGGATAACAGTTATGTATAAAATATGCATAGAAAAAACCAAGAAAGAAGCACACAATTTTATGAACTGTTTACAACAATTGTCTTTAGCGTGAGAATGTAGTGTTTTTCTTCTTTCTACTTTTCTGTATTTTCCAAAATTTATTCATTAAGTGTGTGTTGCCTTGTTCATTGAGACAGACATTTGTGACACATATAAACACATGCCACACACAACCAAGTATTTGCACATGAAGCACAGTGCTCTACTGAGGGTGACATAGTGAGACTCTGTCTGTCTCCAAAAAAAAAAAAAAAAAACAAATGATACTAATTCTTATTGCTTTACACTTAGAATAAGTTTGGGAGGAGCTGTAGCCCCACCACCTACTCTTAACCTCTCTCTCCAGCTGTCCAAGCCTGGGGGACCCCCGGAGCAGCCCCAGTGGAATCAATCCTTCCTCTTCCAAGGTAGAGATGGAGCCACCAACTTCTCAGAAGACACAGCCTTGGTACTGGAGTACTACTCCTCCACTTCAAGTGAGTGCCCATGGTGCCTCCCAGGTCAGCCATGTATCGGGAGCTCTGTGTAAAAGGAGGCAGAAGACCATCACACCTCTGCATCCCCCAGGGATAGGTTAAGGGCCCTGAGGTGCCCAGGCAACCTCCCAGTGCAGGCAGAGGAGAGGCTGGCTGGTTTACTTGTCCAACTGGCAGCTGTGGGCACAAGCCAGTTCCCATACTAGGTCCTATTCCCATGCTGTTTTCTTTGCACCCATCAGGGGAGAGGTGGAGCCCTCAGAGCTCACAGGGATGGGTGGGGGAGACGGGATTCAGGGACCAGCTGGTCCTTAGTCTTACTTCCGCTCTAAGGCCCTGAAGCCTCAAAGGGCGGAGATGAGGGTTATCTATCTAAGTTCCCAGAGACACAGAGTATGTTCAGAGTTGGCTCTGAATTCTCAAAGCCCTGAAGATGGGAAGAGGAGGAGGATGTGTGTGCAGGGAAAGACCAGGAGGAAGAAAAGCAGCTGGGTGGTGGGAGATAGGAGGACTTGGGGTATAGAAGGGTAGGGCTTTTGGAACGGTGCCTGTGGCTCAAAGGAGTAGGGCGCTGGCCCCATATGCTGGAGGTAGTGGGTTCAAACCCAGCCCTGGCCAAAAACTGCAAAAAAAAAAGAAGGATGGGGCTTTTGGTGGCAACCCAGCTGGTCCTTTCCCCTCAGTGAAAGGCAGCCAGCCCTGGACCCTCGCCCAGCCCCTGGGCACCTCCGTGCTGCCACTAAAGAGTCGTTTGTACAGGAAGATGCTGACAGGGAAAGGCCTGGATGGGCTACGTGTGGCACGGCTCCCCATCACGGTGAGTCCCCCCACCCCTAGAATGGGCCCCCCACAGGCCCACTTGGTCCTCCCCTTGCCCCACCTGGACACACCTTCATGGAGAATTTGCTTCTCCCAAAACCTTTCCTTAAGGTACTCACTGTAGGTTCAAGGAGCTTCCCCAAACAGAAAAGTCCTG
Organism: Perodicticus potto; assembly: GCA_963574655.1. NCBI lineage: Eukaryota > Metazoa > Chordata > Mammalia > Primates > Lorisidae > Perodicticus > Perodicticus potto. Next base: position 11,543 of record CAUYRH010096609.1, read on the forward strand.
CTTCTGGGACTGTGCTGAACCAATCCTGGGAAATTGCCTGGGAGCAACATGGGGAAGAAGCACAGGGGGGCCCTGTGGGATAGTGCAAGAGGTCAGGCCTTCAGCCAGCCAGACCTGGGTTCAATTCCCTTCTTACCCCCATCCTCATACAGAACAAGGGGTAAATTACTCACTCTCTTTGAACCTCAGAGTACTCATCTCTAAAATGGGAGTGACTGGCTCAGCACCTGTGGCTCAATGGGCTAAGGCACCAGCCATGTACACCTGAGCTGGAGGGTTCGAATCCAGCCCAGGCCCGCCAAACAACAATGACGGCTGCAACCAAAAAATGGCCGGGCATTGTGGCGGGCGCCTGTAGTCCCAGCTACTTGGGAGGCAGAGGCAAGAGACTCGCTTGAGCCCAGGAATTGGAGATTGCTGTGAGCTGTGATGCCATAGCACTCTATCCAGGGTGACAGCTTGAGGCTCTGTCTCAAAAAA